>CAJNDS010002266.1:0-72627 GCA_905221605.1 Symbiodinium natans | reverse complement strand
CATAGCTTCTGGGTTCAAGGAGATGGCCAAGAGAAAGTGGGAAGTCAGGTTCGGCGAATCTCTCGCCGAATCGGACTTCCCACTTTCTCTTGGCCATCTCCAGGCTCAGTGTTCAGGGTCAGGATCATAAACGTCCCTGACAGCACCCAAGGCAAGCCCAAGCCCTCAGGGTCAACCCTCTCTCTCTCAGCCCTGTCATGTGCGGCATCCGCGACGACGTCCACGCTATGGAGGCCAGGAGCAACAGGGTCATGGGTCTATTCAGTGTTTGGCAAGTTTGGAGGGACCGACCTGGTCCTTCCGATTCTAATATTACTAAAGACTAGCATTTGGTCGGGAAAGAGGACTTGCGAATTCCGAAGTGACCGATCTGGTCAACGTCAGGGTCAGTGGGAAAGTGCGGTGGGCATGAATGAAGGGGCAGGCTGGGACGGTGAGTGACCGATCTGGTCACTTCCGCTTCTGAGGTTCCCGAAATGAGTACTCATGCAATAATAGAATACTGTGCAACAACTTAAGTTAAACAACTTGGTGGGTGGAGGCGACCGATCTGGTCGTCTCCTCAGGAAACTGGGGACTCCAGACATGATTAAAATTCAATGTAGTATATTTTCAACCGGCAATTTACATGACAATGAGGTGGGGTGGGAACTCGGTCGGGCGGTGGCAGTTCGGATACGATTGTAGTGCCCTTGTGCGCAGGGACCGATCTGGTCCTCTGCGTCAAACTGCATCAAACTTAAAACCCAGGGTCGGGTGGGAAATTGTGTGAGGGACCGATCTGGTCCTCTCTAACACATTGACATCGTTCATTGATTAACTGTGTTATTCCTGGAGGGACCGATCTGGTCCTCTCCATCAGTGACTAGTCAGTGGCTCGGGGGGCGGGTCTTTGTGCGGACGGACCGATCTGGTCCTGTCTAATGAATGAAATTATATTATTGGTAAGATTACGGGTCAAGAAGAGCTGCAAGCTTTGGGGCACGTAGCCTAGCGGAGGGACCGATCTGGTCTCTTCGCAGCCAGGATGATGAAGTGGAGGCTCGGAGAGGGTCACCCCCAACCCCACCCCCGCCCGGTTGTTTAAAGCTTAAACCCACTAAGCCCTTCCCTAAACCCTAAACCCTAAACCCTAAACCTTAAACACTAAACCCTAAACCCTAAACCCTAATCCCTAACCCCTAACCCCCAGTCCCTAGTCCCTAAACCCTAAATTTTAAACCCTAAAACCCTATCTTTGACCGGAGGCAGCTGAGCCGTCGCCATGCCACTCTGCTGCTGCTGCTGCTGAGGCCAGGGTCACGGGAAATGGGCACTCCACTGGCCTCCCAGCATTCAAGCCCAAATAAATTTGGTGAGTTTTGGGTTCACGTGTCGAATGTAGGGCAGAATTAATTGCTTGCTACATTCAGGGTCAAATGATCCACTGTGTTGCGCAAGACATTGTTGCCCAAGCGGCAGTTGTCACATAGCCTCAACGGCAGGCAGTGCAGGTAGTCAGGGACACTGCAACAAGTCACATTCCAGTGAGTCCGACTTCAAACCTATTGTTACAGTGAGGGTCATGCATCCAAATTCGCATGGGCGTGGTCGCAAGCGCAAGAAGAAGAACAAGAGAGGTGGCGAGGGGTGTCGTTTGAGACGCTTTGAGAGGTTTTTGACAAAGCAATATGGCGAACCTCGGGTCAAATGAGTAAGATTCTTTTAATTTTAACTTTTGATTTGATTCATATCAAATTGAGTCTGAAGCGTATCTGCTGCCTGAGCTGAGCACAGCTTAGAACTTGAACCTGGAAGAAGACGACGAGGAGGAAGGGTCACATCAGCCGGAGGATGAGCCGATTGAGCCATCAACTGCCTCAGCTTCTGGGTCAAAGTCAACAGGGTCAGCTCCTGCGTCTGCATCTGGGCTGGTTCAGCATCCTACGCTAAGAAAAATTAGCACCAAGATTAAGTCAGTCAAGTGCTCGTCGTGTAATTTGGTAGTAACGATTGGACGAAGCCAAGTCAAGGCATCGTTGGCGTTGACTTCGAAGGCTAGCCCAGCTGTGGCGCCCAAAGGGTCAGCGCTGCCCCAAGCAGTAGGGGAGCCGTTGCCTGAAGACGCCAGACCTCCCCCTCCACCGCAGCATGAATTGGTGGAAGTAGAGATCGAGGCGGCGCTGGCCAGGGTCAGTGATGATGCAACTTCGCATGAATTGCTGCCCGTGGAACCAACGGAGGCTTGGGCGGACGAAGCTGGGATGACTGGTGAAGAGTCCAGCTCCGAAGAACTTCTCCCCGAGACGCATCCGGACCGTCTGGGTCAAGTGCAGCGCATGGCAGGTCGTACACCTTCGGCCCCCATCTGCACGGATGCTTCCGGACGCCAAGTCCCTGGACAGGGTCAGAGTGCCAGTGAGGAGCAGGGTGTGGAGTCGGACTCGGAACTGTTCGGGCACGATCCGTTTGAAGCAGCTGCTGGGGTTTACGAGACTCCAGGGTCAGACGAGCCTTCGACTTCTGTGCCGGCGCCCCCAGTCTCTACTTCACCAGGGTCACCTTGCACAGAAGAGCCCTCGAGGCCCATGGCTTCTGCGCCGGCACCCGCGCCAGGGTCACCTTGCACAGAAGATCCCTCGAGGCCAATGGCTTCTGCGCCGGCGCCCGCGCCAGGGACGCCTCTCACAGTGCCACCGCCTCAACACGCTGGCCCTGCAGCGCCGCCTCCTGCAAAGGGGTCAAAATCGGCGTCTTCGTCTTCCAGCTCATCCTCGTCGTCCAATTCTGAGCCAGGGTCAGAGGAGGTGACTGAATTTCAGCAGCGTCTGGAAGGTATGGTCAAGCACGCCCTTGCGAAGTACCTGCCAAAGGCTGTTGCGAAGGCCGCGGTCTTGGCCCAGCGCACGGTCCCATCGTTGCATTTAAAGTACAATAATTTTAAACTCGGCTGAATCTAAAGTTTGGGTGGCTGAATAATTTACCCATTAATCAATCAATCTGTTTGCTGTGTTTCAGACAACTCAGGCGCATGAGCAGCTGGCCAAGGAGAAAGCCGAGGCCAAAGCGCTCAGGGCCAAGAAGGCTGCAGAGCGACAGGTCAGGGTCAAGCCAAAGCAGGAGACACCGGCCGTCCTGCACCAGATCGATGGCTACTTGCTCGCGATGGACCACATGCGGGGTCAATCCCTGTCAAGGAGCATTCCTGGCACCGCAAAGGCAGGGTCATCGATGCCTTCAGGGCCGACAGCGTCTTCAACGCCCAGGCCTAGACGTCCTCCAGGGTCATCGGCCCCCACGCCTAAGGCGTCAACACCTAAAGGTGTCCCCGACGACAAGTCTTCGCCAGCACCTGCAGTGCCGAAAAAACTTCTACTGCAAACGCGATCATAATAACTTCCTGATGAACCCAACTTGCCCTGACCAAGCCAAGAAGCTGGGCCGCCTTTGACTTCCACAAACCTTTTAAACCCGAAAACTTTAAACCCTAAACAGTAACCCCTAAACCCCTAAACCCCTAATCCCTAGACCCTACACCCTTAAAGTCACTGCGGGTTTTCCGACTCCTTGCTCTCGGGCAGGCGGCCCTCCGCCGCTGCGGGCAGGCCTCAGGGTCAGGCAAGGCCTTGATTCGGAGTTGTGGAGGTAGGTGTGTCAGCTTGGCATTTTGTCTGCAGTGCGCAAGTCAATCTTTGCATTCAGTGCTGCAGCGTAGCATCAAGGGTCACATGTTCTCCTGTGCCTTCCAACACAGTCAGCAGCCACTGCCTGCTTCCTGCTGCCAGGTCAGCGCCTTCCACAGTCAGAGGATCATTGACGAGGAGGTGCCGTTCCGTTTGCAGTTCAGTCAGATGCTCTGAGAAGGATTTTTTTGAGTTGAATTAAATTGCAGCAGCACCTGAGAGCCATGGTTGGAGCTGCATGAAGGGTCATGACACAATCACAGGCTCACAAGGACGAGTAGAAGTTGAAGTGACGAGCTTAATTTATTTTATTCAGAGCAGAGACAATTGCAACAATCGACTCAAAATTTCAGGGGAATCTTGCCTGTGGTCTGTTGTGAGATTCAGTATTATTATTGTCCTGTGAAGCGATGTCTGGCCATCAGGGTCAGCAGTGGGCCCAGGATGGCCACCATGGGCAGCAGTGGGCCCAAGATGGGCAGCAAAGGGCCCGAGATGGGCAGCAAAGGGCCCGAGATGGGCAGCAAAGGGCCCGAGATGGGCAGTGGTGGGCCCAAGATGGGCAGTGGTGGGCCCAAGCTGGGTGGTGGGATGGTTGGGCCTGGCAGGATGGCTGGAGCCAGGGTCAAGATGGTCATCAGACCCAGCAGCAAGATCGCCAGGGTCAGTGGACAGGCGATGGCCACTTAAGCCAGGCGGCCCCTCCGTCGCAGCAGGGTCAGGACAGTGCTTGGAATCTGGTCCGGCAAGGGATACCGCCGCAAATGCTGCCAGACAATCAGGGTCAGGGCGGTGGAGATGGTGGTGGCACGCAGCGTCAGGGCAGTCAGTCAGCGGGTGGTCAGGGTCAGGCTGCCACTGGCCAAGCGGGCTCTGGTGGAGATGGTGGTCAGGGTCAGGCTGCCACTCGCCAAACGGGCTCTGATGGACATGGTGGTCAGGGTCAGGCTGCCACTCACCAAACTGGCTCTGATGGACATGGTGGTCAGGGTCAGGCTGCCACTCACCAAACGGGCTCTGATCAACATGGTGGTCAGGGTCAGGCTGCCACTGGAGACGGTGGTCAAGCTGGCACTCAGTCTGCGGCCTCTGGTGTTGGAGATGGCGGGCAGCAGCAGGGTCACCAAAGGCGCAGCGATCAGGGCCATGCTGAGAACCGTGCCCGAAGCCTGCCTGCCTGGTCCCGCAGACCGCGAGTGCCACGCCAAAACGATGGCGAGCTGTCAAGGCCAGCGCAGAGACTTGGCAATAATTGGAACGTGAGTCTTAGAGGTTTTCGTTTTGGTTGGGTCATTGTGACGCAACCTCCTCGTGCTTCTCAGGACCACCCCGCAGCGGGCCCAGAATTGGGAAGGGTCAGCGGTGCTCGGCTACCTGACGCCGAACGTCGTGCGCATGGCAGAACAGCATTTCGACCACGGGGCGCAGCAGGTTCCAAGGATTAAAATTAGTATTGCTTTCAGCTTGTTCCTGAAGTCAGGGTCAATGTGGGTTTCTGCAGCCAAAGTGTCAGGGTCAATGTGGGGGTTCAGCAGCCTAGGTCCTCTACTTGTTGTTCAGGGTCAGGGAAGAGTGGGCGCGCGACTTCCTCCGCTACTTGAAGAACTGCCCCACAGCCGAGTTCCCCAAGAACCCTTCCGCGTGGTTGATACACTCCACGGCCAACGTCTTTGGAGGGCTTCGGCAATCCTTCGATGAAGACGCCGAGGCTGCATTGGAAGCGGTCGCTCCCGTCGGGGTCAACGTAGTCAATCAGGCCACGGAGGTCTTGTTGCTTTTCTCCACTTCAGTGCAATTTTTTCTTGCTTTATTAGTATGTGAGCCTCCCTAGGCTTGAACAAGTCGTCGGCCCTACAACCCGCCAGCCCAGGACCGAGATCCTTACCGGCGTCGGGGTCAACTTGTCCCACCTGCCTCGACTGCGCTTTCTCTACTGTTTCAGCTACGAGGGTCAGTTGCGGGCTTCGATCATTTTGACACTTGGCCACAACATTTTTGCATTTGCAAACTTCAGCTGCTTTAGTTGTCTTTGTAGTAGAAACTGGCGTTAAGTCTCTGGAACCAAAGCCCATCGACTGCTGAGGACCACTGCGATCCAGGCCCACTACAAAAACCCAGAGCAAGAACTGGGAGGGTGGATCACCAGCCGCGTGAACCACGAGCTACCAATGGTCGAGAATCGTGCAGTGTAGTCTGACAGGGTCACAATGTAGTACAACACTCATCGTTTCATAAACAACAGCTAGCAAGGTCAGTGTGATGCCTGTGCCCCTGTTTAGCTGCATCTGCGCCGTGCAATGATCATTGTGCAGTCAGGGCCATTTTGCACTCTGTGCCGCTGCCCGAAGGGCTGCTTTGCACTGCTGAATTGCCAATTTGTGGTGTCAGGGTCAGCAGACTTAATGACGAATATATTACTGCAGAATAATTTTAGTATGGTATAGTAGTAAGCAGTGGCAAGAACGAAGCTGGAAAGAAAGTAGCTGCACCGTCTGACTTCCTGGCTCCACAGTCCCATGGCTTCCCAAGCAAAAGGTTGAGCGTGCAAGTGCCTGCCTTTTGTCTGTCAGGGTCAGAGTCCATGAGGGATCACGCAGTGAGCGTGTTTCTGTGCGTGCAGGTGCCTTCGCCACGGCTTCGTTCAGGGTCACAAGGCCACGGATGCCCAGGCAGTTTGTGTGTGCATCTTGCGTTTGAGAGTGCAGTGCTGAGTCAGGGTCATGCTTGGCCGTTTTGAATTCGTGGGTGACACTCTTCTTGCCATTGCTCTGTCGCTGTCTTGCGGTGCAATGAGGCACATCTCGCTCACCTTCCAGCCCGGGTCAGGACTGTCATTCAGTTTAAGTTGAATTTTAGAAGGCTAAGAATAACATTGTTGTGGTTTAGGAAATAATAACATTCTTCTTGTCCTAATGGGTCACTGGGTCCGCCAGGGTCATCAGCTTGGACTGTATTAATCAATCATCAAAAAGCTCTAGGCTCAACAGCAATCGAAACTCACAACTCCAGACCTCTCGGCCTGGGGCCCGGCGCCGGGGCCCGGCGCCGGGGCCCGGCACTGTGTCTTGTTATAAGTTGTAATAATAATAATAATAATAATAATAATAAGACTCATTCCTATTATGATACAAATTTTGAAGTCTTATGAAATATGTGAAACTTATCTGCAACAATAATTGTAATTTTAAATTATTATTAAACATTATTATTTTTAGTTGTATGTATTATCTACTTATAACATATACACAGAGGCCCGGCGCCGGGGCCCTGCGCCGGGGCCCGGCGCCGGGGCCCGGCGCCGGGGCCCGGTGCCGGCTTGTGTTATGATTATATATACATATATATATATACATACAGACTATCTAGATTTATTCTCTTATAACGAACATATCAGATGATCTATTATAATATCATTTCGTAGAAATCTCATTAATTGTGGAGATATATCTTGCATTTTAGTTATGATACAGATTATTAAATAAGATGTTACCTTGTTAATATTTAAGAAATGTAAACATTACTGGGCGGGCCCCGGTGCCGGGCCCCGGTGCTGGGCCCCGGCGCCGGGCCCCGGCGCCGGGCCCCGGCGCCGGGGCCCAAGCAGAAAACCCAGTAAAGCCCAAAATACGGATGGCGGCTTGTTACATAGCAACCAAACTTTAACGAGCATGGTCAAAAAGAGAAACCTCTGATTTTCAGACGGGGACCGAGCCGGTCCTTTGCAAGTTTTTTTTTTGGCAGGGACCGGTCTGGTCCTTGCCAGGCATATGTAGGCAAAAGATTCAGGGAAGATCACCGAAAAGAGATGATGGGACTGATCTGGTCTTGTCATTATGAAACAAAGGGCCCGGGTCATGGTGGTGGACCGACCAGGTCCTCTACTCAGTGAGACATCCTTTTTACAACCCTGCAATTAAAGTATTTGAATTTAAACCTTATTATTATCAACCCTGAAACAGACCTTGCCTGCCACTCCCAGGGCCCTACCGATGGGGATGGCTTGCCCAAACTAGTGGCCATCCTCACACACCATTGGCCGGGTGTGGGGCGCCCAGGTTGCTCTTTGGAGACTGCTGGCTTTGTGGCCATCTGGCTTATGGGCAAAGCCTTTGACAGCAAGACGCATGGGCTAATGTGCTTGCTGGGTCAGCAGGAGACGCGTGTTGAACACACGCTGCAGCAGCCTGGGCTTTGCACGGAAGGCCTTCTGTTTGTAAGGGTCAGTGTGGCTGAACTGCGGCACTGGGTGAGCGACTAAACCCTAAAACCCTAATAAAACCCCAATACCCTGAAACCCTAATACCTTAAAACACTAATACCCTAAAACCCCAAAACCCTAAAACCCCCAAAACCCTAAAACCCTCACACCCTAACACCCCAAAGCCCTAACTAAAACCCTAAATGTTAAAAATTTCAAAACCTGAAACCCTAAAACCCTAAAACCCTAAACCCTAAAACCCTAAAACCCTAAAACCCTAAAACCTTAATAACCCTAATAACCCTAATAACCCTAGTAACCCTAGTAACCCTAAAACCCTAAAAACCCTAAAACCCTAAAACCCTAATTTTAAAACCCTACAACCCTACAACCCTACAACCCTAAACCCTAAAACCCTGAAACCCTAATAACCCTAATAACCCTAAAACCCCAAAACCCCCAAACCCCAAAACCCTGAAACCCTAATAGCTTAAAACCCTACTAAAACCCTACAACCCGAACAATAAAAACCCTAAACCCAAAACTCTAAACCCAAAACCCTACTAAACAATTTAGGTTTAGGGTGTCAATTTCAGGTTTTAAGGGTTTAATTTAGTAAGGGTTTGGGGTAAACTCAGTCACTCCTCCATGAGGACCTGAGGACCTGGATCCTGTGCAACTTCTAGGCTTGGGCCTGGGTCTCAGGGTCACTCACTCCAGGGACGAGCATCAGAGTCAGTGTGCTGGCCAGCATCCTGTCATCTGAATCATTGTGTTGCGCCACAGCCTTTCCAGTGCCAAGCCTTGAGTGAGAGATCTTAGCTCGGTCCTGTTTCAGTCATGGGCGACAGGACTGACCGACATAGTCTCTCACTGTCTTGAAAAAATCGTGTCCGTGTCTTTCCTCATGGGCCACCCCGTCACCAGGACAGGGTTCACGGCCTTCACCCAGCAGACCTTCGACAAGCTGAGGTTGCGCATGGAAAAGGGTCAGAAATCCAAGCTGGCCACAGAGTTTTTTGGGACTGCCGAGGAGGCAATTGCTGCTGCTGCGTTGCTCCAGGTCCATGTAATCGTGCAGCTCTTTTACTTGCCAGCCCTGTTCATGGTTCTTGCTAGGCAGTGTGGATGATGCTGCGTGTGGCTTCTCGCGAGACCAGAGGGCTCAACCTCCAAGTGAGCAACCCAAGCGACCCAACAGACGCAGACAAGGAGCCAGGGCCATGCAGCAAGCAGACTGTAAAGCTGCAGCAGGAGTACTTGCATTCCTTGGGCACGAAGTACTTCTACGTCTTGAGGGTCAAGTTCCACAACTTTCAGCAGGCGTTTCAGAGGAAGCTTTTGACGAGTGTCGGCAAGGATAAATTTGAAACGTCTGAGGCCTTTTGCTTGGCGTCTGACGCCCAGGGTTATGACATCGATGTCACGATTCACTGGCTGTCGGTGATTCGTGAGTGTCATTATGAGCCTGAACCCAGGGTCTTTACGTTCTACCACATCAACGACCCAATCCAGAGTAAGGTCAGAGACGTTGTGCTTCGGCACTTGAACGGCCCTCACCCACCAGGGTCATTTGCCCTGTTCTACGTGGACTTGGACAAAGCCGCCATGCTTTGCTGGCTTTGCCGTAAGACGGGGCGTAGCGATCCCATTGCTTTCCAGGTCATGACCACAGACTTGCCGGAGGGCAACATGTTGGTTGCCAACCAGGATACAAGCCCTTTGCTTGTGTCCTGGCTTTGTTTTGTCATTGTAGGCGAAGAAAGCACAGTCGCAGCGCTTCTATTGTTGTTCTAGTTACCAGTTGCGCTTCTGTGCCAGCCAAGCCCAGGATTTTTGGGCAGGGTCAGCAGACGACCTGAACAAAGCCTATGTCTCCCCCATCAATGTCAGGGTCAGCCTCACCCCGCTTGTCACCAAGTCCTGGAAAGCAATGGAGTCAGAAGCGACCGAGATGTGGCGGAAACGCAAAGAGCAAACGCTGCGGGACAGGGTCAGCGAATTGGAAGCCACTTTGCAGTACTACCGTGAAGACCTGGCAGTGTGTGCCAAGAAAGCTCGGGTCAGCGAGCCGGACAAGGAACTGTCTGTGGCATTGTTGTCAGGATCGACCGGGTCGACTGCAGAAGCGGCGACTGCGGCGGGAGAATCCCTGTCGTGAGACTGATGTCAGGGTCACACAGGTCACAGTCCGGCTAATGAGATGACATTGAAACAGTGTCTCAGCAGACAACGGCGCATGATTGCTTTGCATCACATGGACTGTGGCACACGATTTCTTCAGGAGGGCTTGCTTCCATGCTTGGCTGATTTCAGCGCCAAGCTGCCCTCGGCTTGATTTGAATTGTTTGCATCCCCAGGACCTGGACTTTAGAGGATGCGAGGGTCATTGCACAGATACAGTGAACAGTCCGTGCTTGAACCTGTGACGTAAATTGTTCTGAGGACATGTGACACAGTGCAGAAGAACTCTCATCATGCACAGCTGCCGTGCTCAAGTTCATGTCAAGGTACCTGAGCGTGACGAAGTTGTAGTGCCACAATGTCGGAGAAAACAATGGGTAGGTCTGAGAATCCATGGGCAGATCTGAGTCTGAGAGTGTTCCAGCAATGGTGGGCGTCAAGAAGGAGCCTGCTGCCTTGAAGTTAGAACCCTCCCGGGTCAAAAAAGAGATAACTCTTGTCACTGTGAAGACCGAGAAGTCAACGCCTGCAAGGGTCAAGCGCGAGCAACAGTTGGTCAGTGTGGAAGAGTTGGAGAGAAGGAAGAACCACCGCAAGGAAAAACAGCAGTCATATGAAAAGAACCGCGCCAACCGGAGAAGATCCAGGCCAGGTCTGTAGGGTCGGCGACGCAGGACAGCGTACTTGCGTGACATGCTGACTTTGACAGGGTCGATTGGAAGAAGCTCGCGATAGCCGAGTCCCAGCACGACATCATGGTAGGTGAGGCAGAAGACTTGAGGACAGACACGAGGGGACACATGCCTGTAGTATTATGTGTTAGTCTGAATTCTACACTGTGACAGAGAGTTCTAAGTTAAGTAGATTGCGAGGCAGGAGATCGACAAGCTCCAATTGAGGGTCAAGAGCCTGGAGGCCAGGCCGACGGGCCTTTTGCCGCGCTGCGCGTTCTCATTCAGATTTTTTGCAACCCCTGTCAGGAAGCACTGTCGCACTGCAAGGGTCAGTGTTCTGGCTGCAAGTCTTCAGTCGCTGGCTGTTGGGTCGTTTGCTCTTGGTGCAAGGCTATCTGAAGCCCAGCAGAAGAAAGAGGTCATGCACACGACTATGAATGCTTGTGAGGCACAATGGACTCTTGCCAAGTGAGGGAGGATGCATGTCTGCTGGTGCTCGCCTTGGAGCGTACTTTGTTTCCAGTCTCAGCTAAGGAAGAAAAGAGCCGAGGCTCTCCAGGTTCAGCTCCAATGGCACGAATCAGTCCGAGATTGGGTTGCTCGATCTAGCCGGGAAGTGTTGCAGGCAGCAGCCGGTGGCAATGTTCACCCAGAGATGAAACACCTCGTCTCATGGCTCCGCTTTGAGGGGTTGCCTGTTGTACAGGAAGCTGGGTCACACAGACTGTGACTGTTAGCGGTCCGGTCTGTCTCGGAAGGGTCACCTTCCCTTGGGGTTTGTTTTTCTGAGGCTGCCTGGGTCATCTTTGCCCGACTGGACAATCGTTCAATGAGAGTCAGCGAATCGGTGGGGGAAAATTAACGGGGTCCCTCCATGTTGCTGCGCTGTGACTGCTGTTGGTGCGAAGCAAACCGTCTGATTCTCAACCTGATGTGGTCTCAAGGTCAATGTTTGCCCTGGTTGGACGGCCAAGGTCTCAGTCCGGCCCCGATGACAATGATCATGCTCTGAAAGGTTTCTCTGAAGTTCAAGTTTGGGAGTAAGGGCTCGAAATTTGAAACTGCAATATGATGATCATGGAACCTGTGTGACTGTGAATCTTCCTCCAATTGAGTCCTCGTGTGTCTGTGGGTGATTGGGGGAGGGGGTGGAGGGAGGCAAGGGGGGGCGGGGGGGGGAAAGACACGCAACCAGGCAAGAAAGGCAGCCACGGCAAAAGTGGCAACCTCCCAAAGTGTAATTTTACCATGTCACTTTGTCTTGAAACGCCCCCCAGGCTAACGTTAGCCTCGGGGCGTTTCGGATCATGTTTCTATGTTGCGAATAGCCTTCAATTCCGCCCGGCCTCTTGAGGCTATTCGGGCTGTCCAGCCATGATTCGAAACGCCCCGAGGCTAACGTTAGCCTGGGGGGCGTTTGGCTGCAGTTCAAAACGTGTTATCCGTAACTGGTCCCAGTGCCAGGCAGACTTCCATAGGGTCACTTTGCTCCACACCGACGCTTTCGAGGCCAGGTCTGCACCAGCTGCTGTCTGCCTGCCCTAGATTCCACTTTGACATCAAACTTGTGATTTTGCCATTGCTGCATCATTGATGAGCCAATCAAGTCACCAGTTTCCCCCGGCCTTTCTTTCTGTGAGGGTCATGGATGCATCGGCCTGGGCTGCCTTTGTGAAGCGCCGTGGACAGTGGTTGGTGGACAGGGTCACGGGCTGGAAGCCAGACAGCATCGACACGCAGGGTCAGAGGATCGGAAGTGATTGTGCTGGCATGGACACGTGCATCATGGCTTTGAAGAACATGAGGGTCAGCTGCACGGCTGTGCTGCTCGGCAATGTTTTTTAAGGGTTTTGAGGGTTGAGGGCCGGGGTTTATTCAGGGTTTAAGGGTTTAAAACGGGTGTAATTTAAGGGTGTCAGGGTTTAAGAGTTTAAGGGTACAAGGGTTTAAGGGTTTAATTAAGGGTTTAAGGGTTTCAGGGTATTAAGGGTTATCAAGGGTTTAAGGGTTTAGGCTTTGGGGTTTAGGGGTTAAATAGGGTTTAGGATCAATCAGGTTCAGCTGCGACATCGACCCAGTCTGCCGCCAGTTTCTCGCGGACAACAGCAAGCCCCAGTACCTGTACGAGGACATGACAGGGTCACGGCCCGTCCATGACATCAGCGGGTATGTCTGTGGCTTTCCATGTCAACCTTTCAGCAAGCAAAATTCAAGCAAGAAGGCTGGGTGGAAGCACCCGGCCGCAGCTTTGGTGAAGCATGTGGTCAGGGTCACTATGGAGCAGCGGCCAGTGTGGAGTGTCTATGAGAACGTGATGAACATCCTTTCACACCGCGCTCGCCTGTTTTCTATCTTCCGCGCCGGGGGTCTCCTGGACCTGTACACAATGTTCTGTGTGCCAGTTTGCCCCCACCGCTCACTGGGTCTGCAGTGCACCAGGCCCAGGTTGTTCTTCATCCTCGTGCGCAAGGATGTGCAGGTGGCTGACAGACCCCTGATGTCAGCTTTGGTTCACACCTTGGTAAGCAGTGTGAGACCAGGGTCGGTCCAGAAGCCTCGCGCGGGCCCCCGTCTGAGATTCAAGGGTCTCGAGAGCAAGGGGGGCTGGAAGACTCTGCATGAGCGTGTTCGGGACCATCTGCAGCTCACAAGGTCACGTGGAAACCTTGCTTGCGACAACCTCACAGAGCGTGAACTAGATCTCTTGAACATGGTCGTTGAGGCTGCAAAGATGCAGGGTCAGGGCGAGCTGTTTGTCGACGTGTCCCAGAGCATCCACAGAGCCCCCGCGCTGTGGGACGTTTTGCCGACCCTCACGACCAGCAGCAAGGTGGTCAGGGTCAGCGGCAACGGCAAGGAGTGCCGACTGTTGTCTGCCACAGACAAGCTGGGTCACATGGGTGTGAACCCAGACAGCCTCGTCATCGATGAGTCCGTGCAGAGCCGCCTGTGTCGCCTGGCTGGAAATGCGATGCACGTGGACGCTGTCGCCTTGGCCATGGCACTGGCTATGGCCCTGGTCGATTGGCGGAAGGCCAACATCGTCCAGGGTCAGCCGTCAGGATCAGACTGTGTGGCAGGGGTGCCGGCAGGGTCAACGAAGTTTGTCCTGCCGCCGCAGGTGCTGAGCTGGAAGCTGCTGGAAACGGAGAGTGGGCTGCGCAAGCTCCAAGGAAAGTATGTGAAGCGAGCCCGAGTCAAGGACAGGGCCAGAACATTGTTGCAGAAGCCTGCTCTGCCAAAGAAGCAGCCGCGGGCCAAAAGAGCCTCCAATGCCAAGGTCAAAGGAGCTCACTCAGCTAAGCCACCGTTGCCCAAAAAGAGGCGCGGAGATCCCCAGCCGAAGCTTGTGGAGACAAGTGCGGCCAGCCGTTTGAAGCAGTTGTTTGCATAGCTTGTCAGGGCCATGCAACGGACGAGTCCTGACGGCGTCAAGAACAATATGATTCAGTCAGGACTTAAATGACTCTATTGTGTTTGTGGCCATTGGAAGTGGCTTGTCCGTGCTCGCAGGGTCATTGACCCACTGCGACTATGAGTGAAACGACGGAAAACATAGCCGACATAGCCCGCAGCGTGCGCCAAGTTTTGTGCTCTGTTTCAGCTGTGCTTGGTATTGTTGATGCTGCTACATGTTTGGGAATTGCGCTTGGCCTGCGCAGCCATTTTTTGATTTGTGTCAAAAGCGCGCCCTGCTGGGCCAGGCCATTCGACTGACAATGGCAAGCAGCGAAGGCGCTGTCAAGCGCCGCCGTGTTTCGGTGAAGACGCACGGCGAGCAGGGTCAGGAGGATCCGGAGGCTGAGGAAGCGGCCGGGCTGGCAGACATGGTGGAGCCTGCGGTGCCGGCCGTGCCGCTGTTTTGGTCACTGCCGGCAGACGAGAACGAGCCGGCGGAGTCAACCCTGCGACACTTGATTCCCTACACACGCAGCGAGGCCTGGAAGTGGCTGCTGGGTCATGGCAAGTCTCTGCTGGGCAAGTCGATTCCGAAGTCTTTGGAGGCTGTGCAGCCTCTTAAGATCCAGGAGGGTCAGGGAATCAAGGAAACCTGGGACCTGAGCAACATGAAGAAGGCATTGAAAGGCCACGGCGTCTATGAAGCTGCGGCGACTGCTTGGGTGCTGTCCATCGACGCAGAGGGTGACGCGAGCTGGAAGTCTCTTGTTTTGTTGGGTTCCCAGGCCAGGCTTTGACAGAATGCACAGTGCTTTATTTTGATAATTTAATGCTTTTGAATATTCTTGTGTCACGTGCTTGTTGCAGGTCTTTGTTCCTGGGGAGAAAGGCCACATCTTGTGCCCGTTCACCATGTCCGGCACAGTGCCCAAGATCCCGGCCGACACCTTGCCGACCAAGATCAATGTCATCTCAGGGTCACGGCTGCTCAGCAGCTTCTATGTTCAGCTGGCCCAGGCTTTCAAAGAGAATAACGAGGACAGGGTCAATTTGCTGATGAAGGCAAGCTTGTCGTGGACAGTCACTGTCTACGTGAATGTCTCCCCCCAGGGTCGGTTGCTGGAGGAGAACAAGCTGAACACCGCCATGAAGGCTGCGGGAAAGCATCTAGGCGAGTCGTGGCTGTCATGGTCACTGCGCGCACTTCAGATGGCTAGCCTCGAAGATGTCAAGCTTTCAGGGTCAGACAAGTCGGCAGCTGACCTGAACCGCACCGGGCTGACACTAGAGGGCAAACCGGTCAACAAGAATCACACCCAGTGCTTGATGCTTCAGAGTCAGCTGCTGTCCGGCACCTCGGTTCAGCTGCTGAAGGACATCGAGCGAATTTATAGCCCAAAGGCTTTGACGCAAGACTACACCAAGATCATGCGCATGTGCAAGGTGTGTCAAGGTCACATGGTGGTGGTGAAGAATATCCTGCCGGGGGCTGAAGCTGTGGAGATATTCCTCAGGAGCGCGCTGGTGACGCTCCACAGAAGGGTCACGGACGCTGCCTTCTTCTCCATCACGACCATCGACCCTCAGAACAAGGTCGGGTATGTCAGCCTCGTCCTCACCCGGTACCGCATCATGCACTACCTCAGCAACCTTGTTGGCTTTGTGGAAGAGTCTGCCAGCAAGAAGGAGATGCAAGATCAGGTTTTGCACGTCTTCCAGGACCCGTTACTCTTCCACACAACGTTCCCTGTGTCAGAAGAAGGGGTTCTGGATGAGGAAGTTGCTAATCGAGTCAAGGCTGGTCTGGGTCACAATTGCAGCCGGGAGCTCTTGTCCCTTTGCCAGAAAATCACTGAGGGTCACTTCGACGAAGCCCTCTTGACGCTCGCAGCTGATGCCGAGCTGGAGAAGACACTCTCCAGTTCGCACAAGGAGGATGACAAGGTGGTGGGCGTGCTGGTTGCAGCGATTCGGCAGTTTGGGAACTTGCTGGAGTCTGTTCGCCAGGGTCAGTCGCGAGCCCAGTCAGTGTCCTGATTGTCAGTTTGAAACTTGTGGCCTGAGTTCAAAGCCTAAGCTTAGTTTCGTGTCCAATGAAAAGTTGCACATCTCAGGTCTGTCTCTGGAATGTCACAGGGTCCGAATCTCTCCTTGAGGACCTTGTGCAGGATGGCTTCCAACCCCGAGGACCCCATGAAGTCTGCCATGGAGGAGCGGAAGGAGGTTTGGAAGCGAGCGCAGAATGCCAGAAAACGTCTTTGCTTGGTCTCCGAGGCCAAGACTGTCGCTGAGATGCAGGCAGCCGTGACGCGGGCAAAGGAGGCCTTCAAGATACGCTTCAAGTTGAATGAGGGTCATGAAGTGACCATTCTGGCCATGGATTGTGCTTGGGGCACACAAAAGAAGCCATGGCAGGAGGCTGCCCAAACGGGGTCACTGAGCAAGAGACAGGTGGAGGCTGCGTTTGACTACATGAACAGCTCTTGCCAGAAAAGTTTCGAGCTCGGCTTCGCCTTCGATGGGCGGTCCAAGGCACGAAGATCAATGCTGGCGGAGCTCACTGGCTTTGAAAGCATGAGCGAAGGCATGCTGATGTACCAAGAGCCAGAGCCAAAGAAGAATCCGGAGGGTCAAGTTCGCACACGCCGGCTGCCATTCTCGGCTTTGCAGCATGAGATGTACTACTGCAAGTTGGGGTGCGGGAACAAGTCCAAACTTGCCGCGCGCAGACGATGGGTCAAGTGTCTACAAGGGCAGCTGGACGCTTCGTCGGCCTGTCTGCAGCCCTACAATGTCACAGCAGGCAAAGAGGACCATGGCCGAATCGGTGGGCATTACAGGGTCAATAGACATTGCGCCGGATGGATACAGCGCAGACCAGTCTGTGCCCTTCATGTGGTCAGAGTCAAAGGGTCAGGCCTTCTGGACTGAGTTCCTCTCTGCCTGGAGGGTCAAGCTTGTTGTCGACTTGAAGGGGGCCCCCCAGCTGGCGTTGGCCTGCGTCGAGTCTGGAGTGCACTATGTGGCCTTCGCAGGGTCAGCTGAGCAGGCCTCGTGGCTCTCCAACGTGCTGGACCTCGCGTCGCTTCGAAAGGTGGTGTCCCAGGGTCATTACCTGTTTGAGAAGGATTTGTCCCAGGCAGTCCAGGACTTGTTTGCGGACGAGCTGGAGACCCCGCTCCAGGACACCATCCCAGTGTTGCCAGGGTCAGAGGATGACGAGGAGCAAGCAGCCTAGACTCAGGGTCAGACCAGGGTCAGAGAATATGTGCCCAGCGCGTCGAAGAGACGCGGCATCTGTTTTCCATGGTCAGACTCACTGAAGAGGTGTGCTGCCATAATAAGTCTTCTGATTCACTGGCTCTTCTGACTACGTGAGACTCAGATTCAGTGTACAAGTGTGATGATACAGATAATAATATAGCTCAGCTTTGATGACTCTGATGAGGGTCAGTGGTCTGCAAGACATCCTGGATACTGCCTCATGCAGTCGCCGGCAGACAAGACAAAATGAATTTGCATTTGTGCCATGTTCAGCACAGACCATGCTAGCGTCATGTTCCTAGGGTCTCTTGTGTCCGTGTCGTGCAACGGAGTTCGCTTGGGCAGGTGAGCCATTCGTCTTTCAGATGGTTCCGCTGCCGCAGTGGGGCCCCTGGATTTGGTGTAGGAAGGTGTGTGCGTGTGTGAAGTCAGACTGATTCAGATTCAGTGTCTACAAGTGTGATGATACATCCCCAAAGCCCAGCTCCTGGCATGTCATGTTTGCAGGGTCTCTTGTGTCCGTGTCGCGTGACAGAGTTCGCTTGGGCAGGCGAGCCATTCGTCTTCCAGATGGTGCCGCTGCCGCAGTGGGGCCCCTGGCATTGGTGCTGTAAGAAGGTGTGTGTGTGTGTGTGTGTGTGTGTGTGTGTCTGTGTGTGTGTCTGTGTGTGTGTGTGTGTGTGTGTGTTTTCTGTTGTGTGTTTTCTGTTGTGTGTGTGTGTGTGCTCTGTGTGTGTGTGTGTGTGTGCGTGTGCTGTGTGTGTGTGTGTGTCTCTGTGTGTGTGCTGTGTGTGTGTGTGTGTTGTGTGCGTGTGTGTTGTGTGTGTTGTGTGCGTGTGTGTTGTGTGTGTGTGTGTGTGTGTGTTGTGTGTGTGTGTCTTGTGTGTGTTGTGTGTGTCAGTGTGTAACAGGGTCACTTTGCATCCGTTTTGCTGATGACTGACCGTGTGTAGCCTGGACCGATTGCATGACTGCAGTAACATAACGGATGACAGCCAGCAGCCTCTACTAGGGTCCTTGACATTGAGAATCTGCAGGACGTGGCAGGAATGACAGTGACGGGGTCAAGTAATGTCACCCAGGACATGTGCGTGAGTCAGACACAGTTTTGTCAACGGCCTCGCCATGCCGATCCTCAATGAAGAGCGAAAGCGGCTGCTGTCGCATTTCAGCGACGACAATGATGCAGCTGTGCCCGGCAAAGATTCTGGCAAGCGACTGAAGGGTGCACAGGGTCAGGTCGTGCCGGTCCCAAAAAAAAGAACAGCCGGCAAAGGGTCAGCCGCCTCTGCAGATTCCAGTTCTGCGCGCCGCAAAGCCTCCTCTGCAGCTTCCAGTTCTGCGCGCCGCGAAGCCGCCTCTGCAGATTCCAGTTCTGCGCACCGCGAAGCCGCCTCTGCAGATTCCAGTTCTGCGCACCGCGAAGCCGCCTCTGCAGCTTCCAGTTCTGTGCAGCAGGTAAGACGGCCAAGGTCCAAGAAAGCTCTTTCAGGGCCATGGTGGAAGGCTAAGGGCGGGAACGAAACTGTGCGGGACGAGTATCTGTCATGGTCAGATGCAGAGCACAAGCAAAAGCACGGGAAAAACCCAACCGATGACTGCCCACGCTGCCGGTTTCAGAAGATGAGTTCGGTGTGGCTTTCCAGTGATGGGACTCGTGTCTGCAGCAGAGAAGGAATTTGGTGGGAGACTTTTTCTGTGAGTGAGGGTCCGGTTAAAATTGTTAATAATCAATAATAAGGGAGTGTGACTGCTTAGGCCCGGCACGGTGAAAATGATGGTGCAGGGTCGAAAGCAGCTGGTGACGTGGCTTGGGACCAGACCGGCCGCCTGGCCTGCTGGAAAGTGGGGCCTGGGATGTCACCTGTGCGCGAACATGCTGCACAAGACAGAGGAGGCTCAGGTCCAGGGCAAGCTTACCAGTGTCCTGACTGAAGATGCTTGAGATTCAGCAGTAACATCCAGACGTAAGTTGTTACATTCAATTAATAGTATATAGTAATAACGTGAATTTGACTACTACTAATGTCACCCCAGCAAAGCAAGAACTGGCCACAAGTTCATGCCGAGGCAGGGTCAGACGATTCAGTACCAAGTGGGGCAGGTACGAGGTGAATGCCATGAGCTCCGTTCAGGCCAGTGCGCTGCTCCTCCACTCAACTCAGAGCAAGGTTCACAAGCTGGCCATGAGATGCTTCATGGAGCCCGATACACCACCGACGCAGCTCCTGCGGGAGGATGGTGACGAGGCGCTGCTCAGTGGGTCAGTGCCACAAGTGGCGGACTGGTTGGTGGTTTGGGAAAACTTGTCAGGGTCATTCAGTCACACTGGCACCCAACTGTCAACGTCCCGCTTCACGCGAGGGATGAGACGTCGGCACCGTGATGCGGACTCCAGGGTCATTAAGGCCATGATCGAGATCATGGCGTTATCCATTCGCAACAGGCATCGCGAGACCCTTCGTCAGTCAAGGTCCATTTCCTTGTCCTTAGACGACAAAGGCCGCTGGAGAGTCATGCGGTACAAGTGTTCTGTCAGGGTCAACGACAAGGCCAGAGCTTCCAAACATGTACACTGTCAGCTAGAACACCCTAATTTCCAGTCTGTACTACCTTAACTGACTTATTATATCATTATTATAACCCTGTCAGATCGAGACACGCCGTGGTGTTCTGTGGGTGGAGAGCCTGTCAGCGGATGATGGCGACCTCAAGGACATGGAAGACGACTACGGTGAGAGGGTCACACAATCCATACGGAACGCCATAAAGCAGGTGTGTGGTGAAGACACCGAGTTGTTTCAGCATGTCGTGAACAGGGTCAACGGGGTCATCGCAGACGGTGCCGTGCAGAAGGCCTTGAAGCTCCTTCGCTTTGCGTTGCCCAACGTCGGGGTCATTGCACGCGACTCCTGTCACGTTCAGCGCATCGCCACGAGCGACCCATTGAAGCGAGATAGCTGCACTTTGCCCAAATGGGATTTTTCGTGTTTTCAGCGCCAGGGTCAATTGAATAATAGCAATAGTAAAATTCCTTGCCTGGCAGGGTCATAATTACTTCCATGAGGTTTCTGAGTGGAGGCATGGGCCAGCGATGGAGGGTCATCATGGCAGCGGAAGGAGGCTTGTTCCCAGCCGTGCAGGCCTCCGAAAAATGGCGCTACGAGCTGCAGCTGGCACAAAGGGTCATGAAGAAATGGACTGGCCTTTCCACGGTCTTAAAGCAGGTGGGTCATGCGGATGCCAGGTACGAGTCTTCAGCCAGCTCCTCCAGGCACTACGTCAACCTGCAAGCCGCCATTGCGGCAGTGCTGGCAATGAGGGTCACCGACCCACGGCTCGACGTTGGAAAACGTACTCAAGCAGGGTCATGGCTGGATTCCATGGGCGCGGCCTGCGCCATCGAGGCGGGACTCACAGCCGACTGGTCTGCGGAAGCCCTTCGCTACATCCGCCAGGACGACTGCATGGACCCTGATTGCGCACTGCTGCTGGAGAGGTTGACTGTGTATCAGGGTCGTGTGACCAAGCTCTTCATTGAGGGCCGCATCCTCTTGGAAGCATGTCAAATATTTCGAGAACCCAGAACCCCTCGTTTTCCAGTAGTGTCTACTTGTGTGCTGCAACAGTTTAAAGCTGTGGAGACCGAAACCTCTGGAGGCCGTTTGTAGAGCCGAAAAGTGTGTGTCCGCTTTTTACATGGTAGCGGAGCTCTAGGATCCATTCCTTTGGGTTTGGGTGCCTTGAGCTCTGGGAGACAGGACCCGATCTCCCGAGTGTGTGAGGTGTAGAGAGGCAGGACCCTACCTCTGGTTGTGTGTGTGTATAGTGAGCCCAAGTGTGTGAAGAAGACAGCCCGTGGGCTGCATAGCTTTCCTCCTCCTTGGCTGCTTGCGGGCGGCGCTTTGGCTTCTGGTCATCTTGGAGGGAGTCGCTGCTGGGCGATCGACAGGCCTTTGCGGAGGTCCTTGGGGTTTCAGGCTACACGATCCTGGCCTTAGTGAGTGAGAAGGTTTGTGGGTGAGCTTGAGCTTGTAAACGGGGTCTTGAGGGGCCTCGGCTTTGTCAAGACTGTCTTGTGGGCAGCACGACACGGGTGAGAGAGACGGCCTTGGGCCTTGAGTGCAGGAAAGAAAATGGATCCTGCGCAGCAAGCACAACCGTCCGGAGATGAGTTTGAAGACCCCACAACACCTGCAGCACCTGCCCTTGACGCACAAACACAATCTTTGATCATGCGAGACTTAGCCCAGGCACTGAATCGCCTGGCCACTGCCCAGCAAGGCGGTGGATTCAAAGACGGCGGAAAGGCGCTCAAGGCGCCTGAGGTTTTCGGTCCTAAGACGCTTGAAGAGGAGATCAATGGTTATGAAGAATGGGCATTTCAATTCTTGAATTGGTTGATTGTTCATGATCCAGATTATCGGGAAGATCTGCAGTATGCTGAAAGTACTACGGAGGCCTTGGAGATCAGCTCGTACAGTGAAGAAGGAAAGAAACGGGCTTTGAAGCTTTACTCCATTTTGTCGTCTTATTTGCGTGGCAGACCCTTGCGGATTTTGAAGGCTGTGAGTTCTCGTGACGGCTTTCTCGTGTGGCAGAGGTTGCATCGTGAACTGAGGCCCTCAACTAGGTCCAGAGAGCTAGCTTTGGCTGAGGCACTTGTGTCCTTTCCTGGGATGCAAGCGGGAACAAGCTTGCTCGAGTATATCCTTGTCTTCGAGAAACTTATCAAAGATTACGAGGCCGTATCCCACAGCTCCTACCCCGACAACCTCAAAATTTCCACGCTTTTGAAGGGCTTGCCTCAGGACATCAAACGCCATATCCAGATGACCTTGAGTGAGAGTTCGACATATACTGGGTTGCGAGACAAGCTTCTGCAGTTTGAACAGACTACGGCAAGTTGGACCACTGAGCATGTCATGAAGAACCTCAATTTGACTTCGTCTACTTCTTCCTCCTTTGGCATGCCTCCCTCTTCTTCTTTTTCTTCGCATCACGACACGAGTGCACCCATGGATGTCGACCGGGTTGAAAACACCAAAGGTGGAGGCAAATGGCACAAAGGTGGGAAGCAGCATGACAAGAACAACAAAGGGGGTAAACCCCATGGCAAAGGTTGGGGTTTTGGAAAGTCCAACTGGGTGCCTTGGAAAGGAAAGGGCAAAGACAAGGGTTACAAAGGAAAGGGCAAAGACAAAGGAGGCAAGAAGGGCCATGGGCATCATGGGGGAAGACCCTACAACAATGCGAAGGACAAAGGCAAGGGCAAGCGAGGTGGTCGTTCCGGAGTTGGGCCATGCTTTAAGTGTGGTAAAATGGGCCATGTTTCAGCTGATTGTTGGTCCCAGGGTCAAGTGAGACAAGTGGAAGCCCATGACTCTGTCTCCCAGGTTGGAACAGCTGTCTCGACCAGTGCGACGCTTCCGAACTCAACTTCAGCTACAGCCACTCTTGCGAGCTCATCTTCAAGGCCGGCGCAAGCAGCTAGCTTCGTTCGAAGGTTGGAAGACTTCAGTGAAGAGCGGTTTCGCTGGAGTGATGAACTTGGAGAAGGTGATGTTGCAATCTATGACATGTGTGAAGGTAGTGAAGTCGAACCTCAAGACATAGCCTTTCATGATGAAGTTGAGTCTTGGGATGTTCGGCGGATTGTGTTGGACGATGTAGGTTCTGATCAGTCCAAAGATGCAATCTGTGTCGTGGAAGAGCCAGAGCTGCGTTCCACCAGCACCATGATGTTTGACATGAGCAAGTGGGATACTGAAGATGAGTTGGACACTTGCGAGTCTGACCTGCATGTTCGGATGATTGAGGGTGAGAATGAGGCTGACAACTCGAGGGTTGAACCGGTGATCTTCGATTCGGGTGCCGATGTGACAGTGTTGCCCATGGATCGGTATGCACATGTGGGATGCAGCAGCGACAGCGAGTTCCGATTGAGAGATGCGCAGGGAAACCGAATCCCAGGTAGTGGAACCAGAGCAAGAGTTCGCTTCGAGGTTAAAGACATTGATGGAGGAACGATTGTGTTTGAAGAAGATGCGGTCCTCGCTCAGGTAGCTACGCCTCTGCTGTGCACCGAGAGGATCTTCAAAGGAGGTTGGAGCCTCTTACAAGGCCAAGCTCCTGGGCACATGTTGCTAAGCAAAGGTTCAGCAAAGATTCCTGTGCACTGGCAGAAGCACTCCTTAGCCATGGTGATGCACATTCGCAAAGTCGATGAGTGTCATGTGCGCATGGTCATCGATGTCGGTGATGAGCTTTATTCCTTGGTAAGAAGTCGAGTTCCAGGGTGGTCAATAACTACTTCGGGACATCCTGTGTGTGTCGCCTCAAATGTTCGCCATACTGAAGATCCAACTTTGAAGTATGGTTGGGATGACAAGTATCAGTTCAGGACGACGTTGATCCAGAAGCAAGGTCGAGAGTTTGAGGTCTTTGAGAGCGGAGAGTACTGGGATGGCCGAGAGAAGAAGGAGATTGCTGACTTTGGAAAGTACACCACGCTGACACTTTTGACCCAGCATCCCGTTGATCCTGACTACTTTGGGAAGGTGATCTCGAATGTAGTGCCTTCGCATGTTCAGGCACTTTTGGATAAAGACGAGAGGGAAGCCAGAGAGAGAGAACAAAGAGAAGCTCAGGAAGCCAATGACACTGAAAAGGGGCCTGTGGCTCCAGCGCCCGAAGTCATCGTAGAGGATGGCCGCGAGGTAGTGACTTTGGCAGGCGTTGAAGTTGAGGAGACTTCTTCTTTGAACACGTTGCGCGCGGCGTGTAAGTTCTTGGGTGTCTCTGCGCATGGATCACGGAGTCTTCTTTGGAGTAGGGTGAAAGAAACAGTGTCGAGATCACGGTTGGATGCTGTGACGCAGATTTCGGATGCTGTCCTGAAAGAGTATGAACGAGATCCCCGTGCAGAGCCACTCGCAAAAGCACCCTCAGTGGAAGAGCAAGAATTACACAGTTTGACGCACATGCCGAGGCAACCGTGGTGTCAGGCATGTCTCGCGGCTAGGTCCAAAGAGGACAATCACACGGAGTCTGTAGATGAGAATCGTGCGGTTCCTGTGCTGGCACTTGACTACATGCACACCGGCACCGAGGGAGACAAGGACATGAGAGATCCGCTGGCGAAGCATCTTGTTGCTGTTGACATGAAGACAAAGTACCTCCTAGTTATCCCCATTGATGCGAAAGGGGGCTCCTCTTTGATGAGTGCCACCGAGGAGATCACTAGAATGCTTTCTTCTTTAGGGTACAATGAGGTGCATGTTCGAGCTGACACGGAACCTGCCATGGAACAGTTGGTCAATCAGATTGTCGAGGTAAGAGCTAAGATGGGATTGAAGACAGGACGAGAGCCAGTACCGCCTGACAGCAGGGTGCGCCAGGCTTTGCCCGCTGAAAGGTACATACACACAATTCGTCAACTTGGTATGTGCCTCTTGGAGTCAATCAAACTGAAGTGCGGCTACCGTGTGCTCTCTGATCATCCCGCTTTCTCATGGGCATTCAGACATGCAGCATGGCTGTATACGCGTTACCATGTTCTTCCTTGTGGGAATACTCCGTTTGAGCTAGTAAATGGTCGCGTTTTCTCTGCCAAGATTGCGCCTTATGGCTGCGTTGTGTATGCCCAATGCCTTCCAAAGAGTCAAGCAAAAGGTGTAGCATGGACAAAGGGAATCTATCTTGGAAGATCCCATCAAGGAGCAGTGAATGTGATCGGGACGCCTGCTGGGATCCGACTTGCGAGGTCAATGCGAAGGTCACCAACTGAGTACGAGCCAGCACTTTTGGATTCGATTAGAGGTGTTTCTTGGAATTGGGCACTGGGAGCCATAGGTTTGAGAGTGCAGAGAGGTAGACGTCAGAGGATGCCCATACTTGTGGAAGCAGCAGAAGAGGAACAGAATGGATTCCCGGTTTCGGATCCCCAAACCGGGAGTCTTCCTGAACACTCCGGTCCAACACCAGATGAGGAACAGAAGCCCTCTCCTGAGGTGAGTGAGGGTCGAGATGATCTGTCGGTTTCACTCCCAGGTGGGCATGGGAGTTCTGCGAGCTCAAGTTCAGTGGCGTCAGGTATGGTTCCCGAAGCGGAAGGTATTGGTGAAGAAGGTGAAGTGGTTGAGCCCATAGCGAAGGTCCCCCGAAAAGAAGGTCACGAGCGAAGAGTGGACTTCATTAGAAGAGTGGAGCCCGAAAGATATGATCCCTCAGAGGAGATAGTGATTCCTGATGTCGGAGGTGATTTGGATGATTGGGAAGATGATGCAGAACTTCAGTGGGACCAGGAAGCAGAAGAGCTTGAGACGATGCTCTTGGGTGATTATGAAGCCGGGCCTCCTGACCTTAGTGCAGAGGCCCTAAGTCGACTAGATGAAGAGCGAGATGCGTTCGAGTTGAACCGGTTGATTGCCATGGGGGTGTTGGTAGAGATCCCTGAGGGGAAAGAGCTGGATGAGAACATGACTGAGCTGAGTTCAAAGAATGTACGAGATTGGCGGTGGCGTGACAACCAATGGACTAGGCGTAGTCGGTTGGTTGCGAGAGAATTTAGATCACTCGCTCCAGATCTTCAAGATCTCTACTCCCCAGCATCGATATCCAGCACAACCAAGGTGATGACTGCCCTAGCTGCCACGTCGGACCAGCTCGAGGTCTACTCTTTGGATGTTTCTGATGCATATTTGGCAGTTCCTCAAAGGACCCCAAAATACATCATTGCTTCAAATGGAAGGCGGTACCAAATTCTCTTCAACCTACCAGGTCAGCGAGAGGGAGCTTCTGGTTGGTATGAACACTTCAGAGCCATCTTGGAAGGTCATGGGTTAAAGGCTTGTCCAGTTGCGCCTGCAATCTTCTCCTTGCCCAAGAAGATTGCAATCAATTCCCACGTCGATGATGGCCAGGTTCTGGCGACACGCGGTGCGATGGAGGACCTGAAGAACCACTTGGAGGCTGCGAAGCTTAAGATCAAGATCGAGGGGCCGTGCACACTTCGGGGAGGTCAGTGTAGATTCTTGAAGAGGACTTACGAAGGTGATGGAAATCGGTTTGTCGTGCATCAGGAAGGGAAATACATTCAAAAGATTGTGGAGCTGCTGGGCCTTGAAAAGGCAGCTGTGAAGAACACGGTGTGGCCGAATGGCCTTATGGCCAGTGAGGAGGACATGGAGCCACTTGATCCTGCAGATCACCAGACCTTCCGGTCAGTTGTGGGAATCATCTTGTACATCAGCCCTGACCGCCCTGAAATCCAGTGTGCCTCAAGGAAGTTGTCGTCAGCAGCAGTGAAGCCAACCAGGTTTGATCTAAAGTGCCTTCGTCATGTTTGCAAGTACTTGAAGGGCACCGTGGACTATGCAATCGAATTCCCGAGGACGTATCCTGGAACTTCTTTCTTGGAGCAGAATGCTGGTGAGAAGACAAGTAACTTGGATGCAACGATCTATTCAACACCCAGTCTTTTGGAGACTGTGTCTGACGCAGATTGGGCGTCTGGTCCAGACCGGCGTTCAACCACAGGGTACGTGATCTACCTAAACGGGTTGCCAATATACGGGACCTCGCGTAGGCAACATGCAATCGCATTATCGTCCATGGAGTCTGAGCTCTACGCGTTGCTGGCAGCTGTGTCTGAGGGTTTGTTCTTGAGTGCGGTCATCGAATTCATTACGGGACTTCAGCCAGAACATCGACATTACACAGATGCCTCAGCAGTCATCGGGTTCTGCAAGAAGCAAGGAGTAGGCAGAGCTAGACATGTGGCAGTAGCAGCCCTATGGGTACAACGAGAGTTGAAGAGTGGAAGGTTCACGCTGCACAAAGTGTCTGGTCGCGTAAACCCTGCAGACCTACTCACGAAACAGTTTACTGCCCAAAAGATGAAGCAACTCTTGTATCAGTTCAACATGGTGGACTCCAGAACTTCGAGCCTGCGGATAGGTGACCAAGAACATCGGCAAGAGATTGTTCGTAGGGTTGTTTTTGGACAAGGAACGATAAAGGCCTTTCGCGCTGCGCTCATGGCCAGTCTGGTGCAGCAGACGATGGGCAGTGGGCCAGAGACCAACTTCACTGCGAAGGTGACGCATGGAAGAATCTTCTTCTATGTGGCAATGGCTGTGGTCTTCATCATGGTGATGTTTGGTTACTTTGCCTACGTCTTCAACACCGAGCAGTTCAGTGAGACCTTCGACAACGAGACCTTCGACACTGAGCAGTACAACGAGATCTTCGACGCCGAGCAGTTCAACGAGACCTTCGAGAACGAGACCTTCGACACTGAGCAGTACAACGAGATCTTCGACGCCGAGCAGTTCAACGAGACCTTCGAGAACGAGACCTTCGACACTGAGCAGTACAACGAGATCTTCGACGCCGAGCAGTTCAACGAGACCTTCGAGAACGAGACCTTCGACACTGAGCAGTACAACGAGATCTTCGACACCAAGCAGTACAACGAGACCTTCGACACCAAGCAGTTCAGCGAGACCTACGACATCAAGCAGTTCAGCGAGATCTTCAACACCAAGCAGTTCAGCGAGACCTACGACATCATCACGCAGTTAAGCGAGATCTACGACACGGAGCAGTTCAACGAGTTCGAGAGTGTCAAGGAAGTGGTCATGGTCATGGCGATTGCCCTCCTTCACCATTACAAGTTCACCTGCATGATCCTCATTGGTCAAACTTTGGTGAAGCCTGTGAAGGGTCAGCCCAGAGAAGGAGATGTTGTGGTGGACATGGTGCTAATTGCAGTAACAGTGCTGTTCATGATCATGGTCTTTGTTTTGGGAAGATGGTCAAGCAGTGGATGGATGGCGACTACCACCAGTGCTTCAGCGACTCCGTCATCCTTGTCATTGGCGAGCACAAGTCACAATGAGCTTTTCAGTCCAAGTTCTGAGGATGAGTGCGAGGCTACATCATCTACGCAACCCTTGCGAAGAAGGAAGAGAGAAAAGGTGAAGGAGAAGAAAGAAGATGCGAGTTCCAGCGAAGAGGCGTCATTGGATGCCCAAGACTTAGCGAGCGCAGCTAGTACGTGTACACCGACGACGCATACGACAAACGATGAGTTAAAGGAAAAGCTATGGACATGGATGGAAGAGAATGTGGTCCCCGTGCTTGAGTGCCAGACGCACGTGACGCGCATCACTGGCACGCAGCATGGGCATGGCTACGTTCGGGCCTTAAATGGGTCCAAGTACCATCGCAGAAGTTGTGGCCACATTCAAGGGTCAAGAATCTTCGTCTACGACCACATGGCTCATCGAAGATTGCGGCTTGCAGCGTGTAAGGATTGCAGACCTGGTCCTTTTCCTTGACTTGGTAAGCTTGGCGACGCTGGCAGCTGCGCAGCGGCAGCTGGCGTGAGAAGTGAGTTCGTTCAACGTCTTGCCCTGAGAAAGCGCTAATGTTTTGCATGCTGTGTTTAAAGAAGCTAGCTCAAGCGATGAGCAATTTCTTCAGCTGCTAACAAACCTGCAGCTTTTTGTTTGAAACTTTGGAGTTGGGCTTAAAGTCCGAGTCCGAGTAGGAGCAACTTTGTCTTGCACATGTGTAAAACTGTCATGTGTTTTTGGGACATTGTCGTGACTTGAGGGTCACCAGAAATTTGTAGGCAAAAGTTGGCTTCAGACTCAGCCGACTTTTGAGGGGCCGTGTCAAATATTTCGAGAACCCAGAACCCCTCGTTTTCCAGTAGTGTCTACTTGTGTGCTGCAACAGTTTAAAGCTGTGGAGACCGAAACCTCTGGAGGCCGTTTGTAGAGCCGAAAAGTGTGTGTCCGCTTTTTACAAAGCATCAGGGTCAGACACTACGATGACAGCGCAATCCATACAAATCGCCCGAGGAAGCCCTCCCCTCTACTATGGGCACAAGGTCAAGTATTTGTGGACAGAAGACGAAGCAAACCGCAGTGCGCCCTATGCTTTGCACGCCATGTGCCCGGACTGGATTGGGATTGATTTTTTTTCATTCACATTCATATTGAAGTTTGAAGGTTCATTACGTTCTGCTGTTGCTCACTTTAAACCTCGGGCCCTGGTCCCTGGTGGCATTGAAATAGTCGGACTCTCATTTCGGACAGACCCAGCCCTTAAGCCCTGTATGCTCCAGGAGTCCTGTCCTAACCCGCGAAATCTTGCTGCTGCTGAATGACCTTTTTTCCCCTAAACCCCAGCTGAGAAACCGCCCTTATTAGAGCCTCGTTATGCCAAACTTCGTGACGAAGTTTGGCATAACGAGCCCGTCGATTGCTATACTTTCACCAAAACTGGCCAGTAGTGGTACGACTGGACAACGCCAAGGCGAGAGATTGCTCGAGATGCGTGTGCACGACTCGATGCGGAGCTGAAGGGTCACTTGTTGGCAGACTTCAATGCGTTCAATCTGGGTGCGTGGAAGCGTGCGCTGACCAAAGCTGGTGCAGACCGTGCCCTCGCAATCGGCAATCTGTGCCGCCAGTTTCGGCGGCTCTGCCAGGCCAAAAGGCTGCCTGTCGAGAGCCCGGCCCAGCAGGCTCAGGCAAGCGCCGAGATCACAGCAGCAGCAAAGTTGTTGCTTCAGGACAATGCCAGGGTCATGGATGCAGACGACATTGACCTCCAGGCTGTCAATCGTGACTGTTGGGGTCAGGTGGGCGCTGCGGACTTTGCTGCGAGATGCAAACTTGGCCAGTTCGACTACCTGGACGATGTAGTCGATTTTTATATGGGGCTGGAGCATGTCACGAGCACATGTGAGAGAGATTTGGGTCAAACGAAGCGAGCAGCGCTTGCGCATGCTGGTCCTTTGGGTGGCGTGGCCCTGGCTGCCATACTTCACTGCCAGCTGGATGGCCCAGGGTCAAGAGAGGAGGTCATCGGCGATGGCGTCGATTGCTTTGGCCCTGCCTCAAGGGAGTGGGCCCGGCTCTGGCTGGAGAAGCATGGCCGGAGATTCCAGATCTACAACCGACGCTTCGGGCCAGAGTTGGCAGCCAGGGTTAAAAAATGCACGGATGCGGCCCTGAAGAAGAGCCAAAGCAAGGCTGCCGACGCCTTGTGTGCTATGACAGCTGGCCAGGCCAAACGCCAAAAGTGCATTCTGCCCAACATGATCAAGTTGACAGAGGCGGAGAAGGGCGCCATCCCCGTCAGCAAGGAAACCCAGAAGTTCAGAAACTTCACCGAAACGCGTCGTTCAGCCTTGAAGACTGATAAAGAGAAGGCGCTTCAGGGTCAACCGACGACCTTGCCGCCACCTCGCAACGCCGTTCTGCTCAGTGACACAACGGTGGTTTGCCGCAAGAAGTTCGAAAATTTCAACTTGGCAACTGGGTGAAGAAGTTAAAATTGTTCTGATGTTTCCTCACGTTCTTTTTACCCGGTGTTGTGCAGAGTTGGTTGGGCCCTGGGATGTTGTGGCTCAGGTCTTCAATGCTACCCAACATGACCTGGTGAATCGAGGGTCTTCCTTTGCGAGGTCGCTGCCGCAGGCAATGCGATCGAAGTCGCTAGTTGTTGTGGAGGATTTGAAAGAGGTGCACTGCGCACTGAATCCTGTCCTGGCATTCGGTGTTGCTGTTTCTGGCCTTGCTCTTTGCACTGCCCCGGACTTTGTCTCAGACAAACCTGCAGCTGGCCTGCCTTTGAAATTTTTGAAAGTCTTCTGATTCTGAAAATCCAATTTTGTGAGGGTCATGATATTAAGTGACATGATGAGTCAATCGGCCCACTAAGGAGCGTGTTGTGGAGCACCTTCACCCGCAGCAAGTCCCAACCTTGTCAGTGGACCGCAGAGGCCTCACAAAAAATGCAAAGCAGGTTCTGGACACGGCAGCTGCGCTCAAACGTGTGACCGTGGTGGAGCCGAGCACCGAGGAAGGGTCAGACGTCTTCAAGGTCACGGCTAATGACGATTTGAAGAAGCCCGCGCTCTCCTTGCTACGAATCCGACGCGAAGAAGGGGTGGCAGTTGAGGGTCTGGAGAGGGTCACTCGCCAGCCTCTGGCTGACACTTCTCGAGATGCTCAGAGGCAGCGGTTGCAACGGATGTTCCAGTGACACAATAGTTTATAGAGTCAAGACTAGGGTGGTCAAGGCTAGTGTGTGAGTAAATCATAACTTTAAATAACACAATAAGTGCCAATGGGTTGCAACGTGTGCCACTGGAGCTCGTCATGATGCAGTGCGGCAGCCACAGTGTTAAAAAGTTGTGGTGCAAGCCTTGGACCATAATTCTGACAGGGTAGCCGCCAAGAACTTGCCCACGTGAGTGTCAAGGATTTAGGGTTAGTTTGAGCACTGAAGGGGTCCAGCCTTAACGCCAAACCGTACTAGCTCAGCCCGTTAAGCCCGAACCTCTTTCACCGGGTTAGCCCCTACACCCTAAATTAGCCCTGAAACTTGTAACCTCAACCTTAGGTCCGAAACCTGGGCTGCCTGAAGTCAACCCCAATCGCCACTACGGATACTGGGGCTTAGCCAGGGGTGTCAAACCTGCTGAGGCTGGACCTGGATATGCTCGTCGTTGGGGTCAGGCAGCGCCTCACTTGTCGAACGCCGCCTTCATTTCCGAGTACTTAATTAAAGACTTAGCAGCAAAACTTTGGTCCCAGGTGACTTTGGTTTAGGAGATGACGATTGGTTGAGTCATGCCCTGTTCTGGTTATTAGTCATGCAGCAGGTGCAGCCACAACAGGGTCGCTCAATGCAACAGGGTCAGTACGCATTGGCAAGAGCCTGAGCTTTCAGTGTCAGCAGTTGGTAGTTGGCACTGTTGCATGGTTGGTGCCGGTTTCTAAGAGTCATTAGGTGTTGCCATCAACCACAGGGTCAAGGGCCTCATTCAGGCCAATCCCACTTGACTGCCCCTCGCCCAGGTCGTCTCTTCACATGGCCTTGCCTGCTGATGATTCATCTTGCTCAGCGGTTGAAAGAAAAAGTGCGAGGGTCAGTGTGTCACCGAATTTGCCTGGTAGAGAAAACATTTTTCGCAGCAGCCGGAACGCAAACCCAGTAAACCTAAAGAACACCCCTGGAAAGCAACTCTGGAATGCCTTGCAACACCCCCCAGGATGCCCAAAACCTCCAAAAGCCCGAAACCCTAACCCCCAAATTAGCACCTGAGCCTAAACCCTAAACCCCTCAAAGCCCTGAACCCCTGAAAGCCCGAAACCTCAACCCTAAACCCTGAGTTAACCCTGATTAAACCCTAAACCCACACACTCCCGGAGGCTCTTCGCCGGCTCTATGCCGGGGATGCGGGAGCAAGTCAAGTGCTGGAGGCATAAAGTGGGGTTTAGTCCGGGGCTTAGGGTCAGCGGGGTTAGGCTTCTAGGGGGTGCAGGGTTTGGGGGATTCAGGGCGAGGGTGGTTTAGGGTGGGTGGGTTTGAGGCCTTTGGGTTTAGGGCCCCTCATGGTTCATATTGAGAGTTTGAAGTCGTGCAGGTCGGGGTTTGATGGTTTTGAGATGTGCCCCCATGAAGGTGCAGAACAAAAGTCCGAGTCACCCAACCCCCCCCCCCCCCCCCCCCCCCGCCGGAACCTTTAAAACCCTGAACCCCAGACCCCAGACCCCAGACCCCAAACCCCAAACCCCAAACCCCAAACCCTATCCTAAACCATGCACCCCCGAAAATTTCCCCCCCCCCTTCCCTTGAGTTCAAGCCAGGCCTTCCAGCAGTCTCCGAACGCCATGGCCATCTCGGTGGAGCTTTTGAAGTCTCCCTCAGCAGAGGCAGGTGTAGGTGTAGGGGTAGGGGTCGGTGCAGGTGTAGATGTAGATATGTAGGTGTAGATATAGCTGTAGGTGCAGGTGTAGATGTAGGTGTAGGTGTAGGTGCAGGTTTAGATGTAGGTGCAGATGTAGGGGTAGGTGTAGACGTAGGTGTAGGGGTAGGGGTAGGTGTAGATGTAGGTGTAGATGTAGGTGTAGGTGCAGGTGTAGATGTAGGTGTAGGCGTAGGTGTAGGGGTAGGGGTAGGTGTAGGTGTAGATGTAGGTGTAGGTGTAGATGTAGGTGTAGGCGTAGGCGTAGGGGTATAGGGGTAGGTGCAGGTGTAGGTTTAGATGTAGGTGTGGGGGTAGGTGTAGGTGTAGGTGTAGGTGTAGGTGTAGGTGTAGGTGTAGGTGTAGGTGTAGGTGTAGGTGTAGGTGTAGATGTATGGGGTAGGTGTAGGTGTAGGTGTTGGTGTGGATGTGGGGTAGGTGTAGGTGTAGATGTAGGTGTAGGCGTAGGCGGAGGCGGAGGCGGAGGCGTAGGTGTAGGTGTAGGTGTATGTGTGTTTGTTGCATCAAGGGGCGGGACAAAAGACCTTGCATCCTAACCCTCAGGCTCGACACCGTCCAAACACTTTGCACAGTGACTAGGGCGCTTGCGCTGCGCCCAAAAGCCTGTTTTAAATTTCATTCCTCTGAGACTCAAATCCTAAGCTGCATCTACTCTAAAGAGGTGCAGTTCTTTGCCGCTTCGACCGTGCACCGCCTCATCTGCCACACACACGACAAACAGGCTCGGGGGGTTTCAGGGCTTCATCGGGTTTAAGGTTCGGGGCTTCGGTTTTACAAGGGGTGCAGACAGGCTCAGACCTCTCTGTGACACGTCTGGCCGGCGGACTTGCGAATGAAGCTGGGACTTCCCGCGCTAGATTTTCCTAAGCCGTAACCCCGAAACCTTAAGCCCTAAACCCTAAGCACCAGAGTGGGAAGTCCAGATGCACAAAGAGCAGAGCTTTCTTGGGGCTCTGAATTCTGGGGGCCTGTTTGGGTCTCTACTGTAGGTTTAGGGTGTAGGGTTTAGGGCTTAGGGTTTAGGGTATAGAGTTTAGGGTTTAGGGTGTGTGGGATTTGCGCCTGCTGCGAAAGGCTGCCAACTACGAGTGGCTCTTGCAAGAGGCGGCGCGAACTCATCGCCCTAAAGCACTCAACAGCCCTACAAACCTCAAGACCTGAAAATCCCTCATGTAAACCCTAACTATTGTACTAGGACCCAGAGTAGGTTCTTATTCTCCTTGTTTGGGGCTTGGGTTGCCTTATAAGCCCCTTTACCCCAAAAAGGGCCTCATTTTTTCATTCCTAGGTTACTCCTGGGTCTTGTGTATGCAGTCGAAATATGCCTCGCAAAGCTCTAGAACCAGACAGCCGCTAGATTGCCCGAGCTCCTGGCATCAAGGGGTTTTGGGTGAAAGGGTTGACGTGTTCAGGGATTAGCATTGAAGGGTTTTTTAAGGGCTTGGGTTAAAGGGTAAAAGGGTGAAAGGGTAGAAGTGTTGAGGGGTTCAAGGGTGGACGGATTAAAGGGCGAAGGGGGTAAAGGATCCAGGGGCCAAGACACCAAGGGGCCAAGGGGTTGGATTGACCCACCCTCCGAACCCTGAACCCTAAACCATATAAACCCTAAACTCTAAACCCTAAACCCCCACAGGCAGCACGCGTGGCCCCTGCAGCACGCCGGGAGCTTCTAGCGGCACTGGCGTTTGCAACCGGGACGTCCCTCGCACTTTCGCCCGCAAGCCGATGGGTTTCCTCGCAGCCGAAATTCCAAATGTCAGTTTCTCCATTGGAGGTTCCCAACCTGCAGTTCAGCAGAACATGGGGCACCCGGAAGGAACCACCAGTGGCAGTGTAGGTGATTACGTCTCGCGCCTGATACGGTGAGTCCGGCTATTGTGAAGACCTGTAGGCACCAAGGGCGTTGACCTTCCTTAGCCATGCAGACAGCTGGTCAGCTACCCATCTGCATTAGAGGAAGGGTTTGGGGTTTGGGGTTTAGTTTTAGGGTTTAGGGTTTAGGGTTTAGGAAAGGTTCAAGACAAAACAGAATCCTGAAACGTCAACCTCGGTCCTACATGAAGCATGTAGTCACCATCTTTGTCCCGAATATGTCGGAGCGCTTGAGGTTTGGGGTAGGCGATGCCAAAGGCGAATCCGTGGCACTGAATCAAGCTCCTCGTTTCTTTGCAGACAGCAACCCTACAAATCTTAATCCTGAAATCCCCAAAGCTCTACTCGAAACGAGTCGCTGTGCATGAAGCGGCTCGGCTGAACCTTTCCTTAACAGCCTTAGATGTGACATCCTGGCACTCCAAGCAACGGTCAGTAGTTTCTTTGTTCCCCTGCTTAGTAATAAGCGCACTCAGGCTGAACTGCATGGCTTGTTACTCTTGAACACGCTGAACACCACACGCTTGAGTGAGTCTTGAGGGGGAGGCGTGAGGCACCGGCAGCAAATTGAGAGCTGATGCAAAAGAAAGCTGCCAAAAAGATCGCCCACATATTGCAGGAACTTTTTGTTACCATGCTCTTTCGACCTCACAGCTACATGCCTATCGGCGGTGCTGATGAACAACTTCCTGCATCACTGTAGATGCCATATGCGGCCATCTTCTCATAGGCCGATAGAGTCGTGTGGTACTTTGTCCGTCAGCAGTATATCTTCGTGATTGGATTCCAATCTCAGAACTTCGTCTAAGCCCTTGAGCGTTGCACGTGGCTCCAGAAACCCGCCACCAAAAAGACACCCAAAATCTAAGCCCCATAAACTTCAAGAAGTCAGGAAGGTTTCCCAACCTGTCACTGACCCTCGCAAGTGTGCTACAAATCAGGTCGGCCTGGATTTGTTGCTGGCCCTGCCACCTCCTTTACCAGAGCTGACGGGAGTCTGCCGCCCATCCGACAGTTTGGATCGCTTCAAGATTCTGGGTTTCGTTTCAGGGGTTCACTTCAGGGGGGTGAGAGGTAAAGGCCAGGGGGAAGGTGGGCTTAGGGCATTGGGCCAAGGTAGTTGCAACTCCTAGTTTTTGGGAGAAGGGCCTCGTGTTTTTCAATCTTGCGACGCCTGAGCCCATACCGGACCCGTGCCACTCAAGCCCCAAGACCCCCAGCACCCTGCAGCTCAACCATATTTTCAAGAATGACTTAAGGAACACTATAACCCGGAAGTTTTGAGGGTTTTTTCCCCTACCACTTGCAAAGCTTCCATATGCCGGTCCCCTGCGACGAGGTCACCAGCTGGCTCCTCGCTTTGGCTGCGGCTGTGACGAGCGGCTCCTGTCGTGCGCCCTCAGGCAGTACAGACTGAAGACTGACGTTACGGGTTCTTTTATTCTTATATATACATATATATATATATATACTCTATTTATATATATATATACATATACTCTATATATATATATATACTCTTTTTTTTGGCGGGGCCGGGGGGGGGGGGGGGGGTTGTGTGAAATTTATTTAGGGTCTGGAGTAGGCCTACAGCGAGATCGATGCCGGTTAGGGTATCAGCATTTTGGGGGATGAGCTGGTGGGGCTGAGACAGGATTCCCCAGAGCCCCAGCGCGAAGTCGGACTCGCCACCTCCAAGCAGCCCCCCGAATGTCTCCACCCGAAAAAACTAAGGCTAAGCCTGAAACCCTAAACCCTAAACCCTAAACCCTAAACCCTAAACGGAGGTTTCCGGATGGCATCGCTGAGACGCCGGTGGCGCAGCATCTCGAAGCCGCGGTTGCTGCAGGTCGAATCTACGAGATCCCGAAGGTCGGTATTAGGGGGTAGAAGTGTCTTAGGGCCCTTAGCCTTGGGGGGGCTGTAGAATTTTCCCGGGTTTTGTAGTTTTTCTGGCGGCTCTTGAAGGGAGTTTGGGTTGGGTATTGAGCGGTCAGCATGCAGGGATGTTCAGGTTCGGTTGCAACCTGTGAGTTTGTGTGCGCTTGTCGCTCTTGGTTGTTTTCGCTCGGGCCACTGCCGAGACGTCAAATTCCTCCAGTTTTTGGGATCGCACGAGCACACTGAATTGGTGACAGACTGTCGGTTGCGATGCTCTTGACTGCTCATTGCCAGAAAAGGTGCGAACGTGAAGCTCCTCGAGTTCGAGCACCTGTCCGTGTGGAAACACAAATATGCAGGTTTCACACGGATAAGAAACCATGAACATCGCTGCTTGTACGGCGTTTTACAAAACGAAATGAATGTTTCTACATGCACGGTCGGGGGCGTGAACAATCCGTCGCAGCATTTCTTGTTACTGTTCAACCCTAAACCCTGTAAACCTGAAGCACCTCCGGGGGGGTAGGACGGGCAGGGGGTTAGGTTAAGAGATTTCGTGAAACCCTAGGACGCAGCCCTACCCTAAACCTTAAACCCTTAAACCCTTAAACCCTTAAACCCTTAAACCCTTAAACCCTTAAACCCTTAAACCCTTAAACCCTTAAACCCTTAAACCCTTAAACCCTAAACCTTCAAACCAACAATCCTAAGCCCTAAGCCTTCTTAAACCTTAAACCCTAAACCCTAAACCTTAAACTCGAAAGCCCTAAACCTTCAAACCATTAAACCCTAAACCCTGAACCTGAAAACCTAAAACCCTAAGCCTTAATCCTTAAGCCCTAAACCTTACACCCTTAACCTTCAAACCTTAAACCCTAAACAAATTAAAGCTTTCTGTGGTTTAGGGGGATCGCCTGGAAGGCGGAACGCCTGCCAGGGCCGCTTTGCCAGCGCCGCCCGGCTGCATTGAGAGTTGGGGGGGGAGGTTGAGGAGGGGTTAGAAGGGTTTGGGAGGGGTTAGGAGGGTTTAGAAGGCGTTGGGAGGGTTTAGGAGGGTTTTGGGTTTAGGGCTTAGGGTTAGGGTTTGGGGTTTTTGGGGTTCAGAGGGGGCTCTCCCCAACCCGACCGACAAGGAATTGAAAGACGCAAGCGCCTCAAGCCGCTCAAGCCAATCAAGCGTCAGTCAGAGAGACTTCGACCCAGAGCTCACCCGAAGCAACCTTGAGCCTTAGAAGCCTAAGACCCCTACCAGCATGAGCTATTAGGCCTGATAATCCCCCGAACCAACCTACAAAGGGCCTTTTTTTGGGGGGCTATAGGGTATAATGGCCCATGTAGGTAGACCCTGTAGGCCACAGCCCCGGAGCTCCGGAATGTCTTTAAGGGTCGGACTGCAACGAGGCCATTTGGTTGAAGGGCTCGAACTTCCTGTACTAAACTTAAACCCTAAACCCTAAACCCTAAACCCTAAACCCTAAACCCTAAACCCTAAACCCTAAACCCTAAACCCCCAGCAGCCCTAGACCTTCCTCCCTAAACCCAAAAAGAAACCTCTCACAGTGAGCTGCAGATCCTTGCTTCGGGTTTCGCAAGCATGGCGCCCCGGGCAACTCTTCAATAGGGGTGGCTGACCTAAGCCTCCATATGCGGCGGAAAGCTTAACAAATCAATGTGTGTTTTTGGGGCAGCGAAACAAGTGCATGCCGAGAAGTTTGTCGATAAATCTTCAGTTGTCCATTCCAAATCCTTGAACAAATCCTAAACGCTTCGAATTGTTTCTTGTGTTTCGTGTTGAGATGATTTGAAGGCAATACTCGAGGATTCGCAGAAAACTTGCCCGGGAATCTTCACTCTTCAATAATGTTCGACATCATATGCAACTCCGGCTGCCCCATATGCAAAAGTGGTTCCATGGCCTGACCGGGCACCGTTAGGGAAGGGGACCGTGTCCCCCTCCCCAGCCCGGAAGAACAACCGTCAGCCAAGCGACCTCCGATTGCGACCTCCTCCTGGTCCTCTTATCCGCCTCCTCTCTTTGCTCTTCCTCAATATGTGCTGCCTGGTGATTGCAGGTTGGTTTTAGACCGTGATCTTCAATCTCAAGCTTGGAGTGTCCAATCATTGTAGCATCATGTTAATTACGCCACCTCTTTAGCCCTAACACCCTTCCCCTAAGCGTCCATGTACCTTAATATCGTATACTTAGACCCCAAAGTTACTATATATAGGCCCAAGTATTCCCCATTTAGGTACACGGACCCTTAGGGTTCTGAGATGAGACCGTGAGGTCTCTTCCATGCTGCCCTTACTGCCTTGGCTGGCGGACATGTGGATGCCGCCGGCGCCTGAGAGTTCTTGAACTTGCCCCTGCACCTTGATTCCACAAGACAGAATACTCAGAATCCCAGTAGCCCTAAACCCTAAACCCTAAACCCTAAACCCTAAACCCTAAACCCTAAACCCCTAATCCCTAAATCCGAGCTCTGCGCAGATGGCTTGCCAACCCACTTTCAATCGTTGGTGGGATAGTTTGCTTGCACCTCCCCCCGGAGGGGAGTGGATCCCTCTAACCATCCCCCCAACACAAGCCGTTAACCCCATAGCCGCAACCGTCAACCCTATACTAAACCCTAAACCCTAAACCCTAAACCCTAAACCCTAAACCCTAAACCCTAAACCCTAAACCCCAAACCCCAAACCCCAAACCCTAAACCCTAAACACCAACGCCTTCCGCACCAGTGACTTGAGGCAGCAAGCGTCCTCTTGGACCTGCCGCCGTGTGGCCTGGACCTGCTGGAGCCTGCTGCTTTCCTGCTCCAGGCCGGCCAACATTTCGGGTTTTTGGGCTTTTAGGGTTTTAGGGTTTTAGGGTTTTAGGGTTTTAGGGTGTAGGGTTTCAGGGTGTAGATAGGGTTTCGGGTTCCGGGGTTTAGGGTTTAGGGGGTCACACGCTGATGTCTGGCCATGTGGCGGCAGGCCTGTACGTTTTCGGGCATAATTGCAGGACTTCGTGCGTGTGAGGGATATGATTCGTGCTTCAGGACATGAAGGAGTTCAAACTTGGGGCACTCCTTGTTGCACACTTTCCCCAAGTGAAGCGACAGACTCTGTGTAGAGGTATTCGATGAGACGCACGTTGTAAAAAGAGGCAAATCGCTGTAAATAGCATGTTTTGGGGGGGCATGTTCGCAAATGGCATGAACACTGGTGACAGCCCCTCGTGTTGCTGAACATCAAACATCCTCCTGCAACATGCTGCATAAAGAGGCAAAAACGCCGTAAATAGCAGGGTCTTAAAATGGTTAGCGAAACATGATCGCAACAAACCCTCGTCCCAAACCATCTACCACCCCCTCTCCGGACTCCTGACAGGAAAAGTGAAGAAAAACGCACTCGCAAGTACCAACGCATGTGGGTTTAGGTTAAGGATTGAGGGTTTTAAGGATGTAGGGCATTTCGGGCGGAGGAATGCGGGCTTGAAGGGAAATGGAACCACAAGTGTTAGGCAGATTCAGGTGGGAAGTTTCCTTTATACTCAGCGAGTCTCATACGAGGCTTAGATCAAACCAGATCGCAATGCGGTTTAGATTCTGGAAGAGTCTTGCGCTACCCACTTGCAACTGTCCAAGTGTCGTCCATCGGGCTCCGGGATTCAAGGGTTCAGGGTTCAGGGTTCAGTGTTCAGGGTTCAGGGTTTAGGGTTTAGGGTTTAGGGTTTAGGGTTTCGGGTTTAGGGTTTAGGGTTTAGGGTTTCGGGTTTAGGGTTTAGGTGCAGAGTTTCGGGTGCTGACGGCTCAAAGAGGGATCAAGACATTTCGATGGCAGTACGGTTTCGGGGGAAAAATGGGTGAGAGCGGCATTTGATTCCCTAAACCCTAAACCCTTAAGCCTCCCTAAGCCTAAGCCCTAAACCCTAAGCCCTACCTAGCCGTAATTCCTAAGCCTTAACACCACAAAAAGGGCTGCATGCGTCTATTAGTTGTAGGATCTTGGTTTCGTAGTCAGCCCTCCGCTCCCTGTGGTATCACCACGCACATATGGTGGTTTCCGAAACTAGGGTACCGTGGGGGTCCTTCTCATAAGGGAATCCTACTATTGGGGGGTCTATTCTAGCGTCACCCATTCTCGTGAATTTTATGTATTTTCTCAAAAACACGGAAAGCAAGTTTTGTTTGAGGGTTCAGGGCAAAGGGTTTTATATTTATGCGCTACGCAAACAATGCATGAACAAAAAGTTCATAGATGCAGCCTCAAGTAAACTCAACTAGCATGACCAACGGAACAAAATAATCGATAGCACGCGCATTCCTACACACAAAACAAATAATAAGAGGAAAATGAGTCCTAAACCTGTACGGTAATCGTGGCAGCTCCGATCCAGGCGCCTGTGATTTCAACCCGCCTGGCGGGCGTTGAGCTGTGGTCTGGATCTCAGAAGCAAGGGATATATACAGGGTTTTTAGATTCAGAGGGTTTTGGTTTGGGGGGTGTTTAGGGTTTGCTGATTTGTATATTTAGGGGGTGCGGGGTTTGTGGGTGTTGGGGGGTGCAGTGTTTATGGGGTGTCGGGCTCAGGGATTTGGGCCTTGCAACGCTACCGGGCTATAGCCGGATCGCGATTTCTGTTTTTTCCGACACTGAACACCTGCCACCCTTGACATTGCACGCCATTCTCGACACCCCTGCCTTGACACCGACACAACCTACTGTAAACTCCCTGTAGCATCGACTTCGGCACGGGCACTGTCTCGCTCCAGGCAGGTCAGGCTCAGGGCCTACGTCCTCAAGTGCTTCTGACGGTTTGCGCTCGGAGCGCTGATTGCAAACTGCTTTGTGCTCTTGCGCCACTCCTGTTGTACATGATGCTTATACCATATCATTGTTACAGCTTTCATTCCCTGGCACTCCGACTGTTCAACAAACCAGCCCTGGACTTAGGCTCAGAAACCCCATAAACCCTAAACCCCATAAACCCTCAACCCTCAACCCTCAACCCTAAACCCTAAACCCTAAACCCTAAACCCTAAACCCATTTCAGAAGCGCCGCTTGGAGCGATGCTGCACGCGTCAAAAAACGGCTCAAAATGCACATGCGGGAATCCTCTGATCCAGTTTAGAAGGAGGGGTTCTTGGAGGTGAATATTCCAGGCGCAAGACGCACAAGCCTGTCTCAAGGAAGACAGGATACAGAGACAGATTTAAAGCATTGCAGAATGTAGAGTGTCTCAGTATGACCAGTCTTCTACCTTCTCTCAGTTTTTTTGTAATCGTAAACCCTAAACACTAAACCCTACACCCCAAACCCCAAGCCCTAAGCCCTAAGCCCTAAGCCCTACTCTGGGGCACGCTTGACATACCAACGAATGAGTGTCGCATCGAAGACATGTCCCGCGAAGGTCCCGTATGGTTCAGCAGCTTGGTGAGACCAAGGACGGTGTGGGCTCTTTGGGTGTCAAGGGTTTAGGGCTTAAAGTTTTGGGGTTTGGGGCAGGTTATGGGGTTTTGGGGTGTAAATTGTAAAGGCGAAGACTTCGTCAGGTGCTTCCAATAGCCAGGCCAGCAGTGTGGGACAGCTGTAGCATTCCACAGGCTTGTTTCACAACCAACCACTATCCCACAATGCTGTCTAGGAGGGCACCCCAGGGGCCTTACAGGGAAACTGCGGCAATTCAAACTCTGATGGCTATCCGGAACTTTAGTAGACAACGTTTCCAGTTCTGGTTGCTGGTGCACTCACTGCCGGGGCTTTCTGCCTGGCCCAAGGAGACCCCTGGTCCCATCTTCGGGCCTAGCTGAAGAGTGTTGCAGATAGTCTGCATATCATGTGTGCAAGTCGTCCTGCGGTTGATCATTTCATCCTGCCAGAATTTGCAAGGCAAAGTCCCTCGATGGCTCGCGTTATAACTTGTTGCCTCTTATTTACCATGCTCCCTTACAGCAAGCTGCTGAGTGGTCTCACCGTGGGCACGCTCTTCGAGAGAGAGAGAGAGAGACAGAGCGAAAGAGAGCGAGAGAGAGAGAGAGAGCCAGCCCTATACCGAGAGGCACAGGGAGTCAACTAGGGGGTCTTGTGGGTGTGGTTCAGCACGGTCTGTAGGAGGCGGTTTGGTGCAATACAACAGGGGACTTCCTAAAAGTGCAGTGCCCAGAACAAGAGGGGGCCGTAGAGCAACACATGTTGGACGCGAAGTAAGGGGAGTAGGGCACAATAAGTTTCCAGTATGGGTAGGTGGGCTCTAAGGGGGGCAAGACTCGTCCAACATGTCGAAACCGGTCACACCCCGTTTCACCGATCCACGAAGCAGGCAGGGCGAAACCTTAGGGGCTGTTCGAGGGTAGTTGGCTACGTGTTGGAGTTGCTGGGGCACTCATAGTCCTGCGCAGGATCGATAAGGCAATGTCTCACAGACGAGGTGTGTGGAGACATAGCGGCATGAGGGGGGCGGGGACATATAGGGAGCTCTTACAGGGCGAGTACGGGGGGCGGGGAAAAGACAAGTCTCTCACACCATCGTCGCCTACCGAACCTTCGATCCACCCCGATCCGGGGCGGGCGATGACGCCCGGGGGCTCCGGCCCCCACGCCCTCCGAAAGAAAGAAAGAAAGAAAGGAGAGCGAGAGAAGAACAAAGAAAGAGAGAGGGAAAAAGATAGAGAGAGAGAGAGAGTGAGAGAAAAAAAGGAAGAGAAAACCAGAGAGGGCTTAACTAGGGTTGGGCTATGTATGTATCTATTGGGCCACCGCAGCAAAGACAAGAGACGGAAGTTTGCACCAGGTTGCTGTTTGGTTGTGGAGTGTGAGCCTTCATTCGGGCTCTGTTTTGACTTCTCACCACAGTCCCAAAGCAAGAGTGTTTTTGGGGCTGCGTTCATCCCGGTCCTTAATCCTTCATCTTCCTACATCCACTTAAAAAAAAACTTAAGAGTCCTTATTACCAAAAAAGGGTACCCCTGAGTGAGTCCTTCATATGCATGCAAAGCTGTTTCACCCTAAACCCTAAACCCTACACCATAACGTGAGGATCCTCGTTTTGACATCGCCTTCGCCCGCTTTCGGGAATGCCGCTTGGAGTTTCGAGGCGTTTAGGGTTTATGGTTATAGGGTTATAGGGCCAGGGTTATGGGGTTATAGGGTTATAGGGTTATAGGGTTATAGGGTTATAGGGTTATAGGGTTATAGGGTATTGGGTTGTAGGGTTTAGGGTTAAGGGGTTAGGACATCTTGGGCACTGAAAGCCCTACTGGAACACCCCCCCTTGGAACACCCGCAGGTTTGAGCTCTGAGGGTACTTTTGCTCAAAATTTAAGGTTTAGCTACATCCTAGGCTTCAGGGGTTTAGGGGTTTGCAAGGCTTATTTCATTGCAAGATTGAGGGTATGTGCGGCCCTGCACGAAGACCTGCAGTCCTGAAACGCATGGACCTTAAACCACCCTAAGCCCGAAGATCTTGCCTTGTGAGGTTTCTTCATGGCTGCAGAGTGGGTTGACGGGGAGGCCGGCCACAGAGCCCCTACGAGAAGTAGAGGGGCCGGTTTATTCGGGGTTTCGGGTTTCAGGATGTAGGGGGGGTATTTTTTTGGGTGCTGCGGAGGAAAGACTGTCGAAGGCAATAAGTTAAGAGGATGTCACAAGTAAGAATTCAGAGCCCTGAACAGATCTACAAGAGCAAATTTAGAACTTGCTGTAGATGGACGGGTGTTGTTGAGTGGTTCAGATGATGATTTAATGGCGTTTTTAAGGCAGGAGCTTGGACTTCTTCAGGCTTGTGTTCTATGGCAGAGGGATTGTCAGGGCTTCTGGTGCGGCAGCCTTCCTGAGCGCTAACCTTAAAACCTGCCCACAAATGAGGCCCTAAGCCCAAAACCTAAGCCCTGCTGGCAGGACACAGAGCCCCTGCGCGAGGCCCTTTGGCCGCTTGCCTACAGCTGGAGTTTGGGGCCTCAGGTTTAGTCACCTAGGGCGAGCCCGATACCCCGAAACTCTCCAAACGACGCAGATCCGAGGTCCTTGGCGGGGGCGTGGCAGCTAGCTTCGCCCAGGCCATGAAACCCTGGGGCTTGGGGGGTTAGGATTCTTTTTTGGGGGCCGTCGTAGGTTTCAAGATTTGGAGTTTAGGGGTTGCGCCTTAGGGTTTGGGGTACTAGGGCAAAGGTTTAGATCTAGGGATTTGACTCGAAACTTCAAGCCCTAAACCATGGGGTTTAGGGATGTTTAGGGCTTAGGATTTAGCATGTCAACGTTCTGTTGAGGGCTACAGGGGTCACATCAGCTTGCGGCAACAACCGTCCGGACAAGGTCCGATGAAGCCGTAGTAGGGTTTAGGGTTTAGGGTAAGCAGCTTACGGTCTAAGCTCTAGGGTTTCGGGGCCTAGGGTTTTGGATTTAAAGGCCTTAGGGATGTAGGGTGGGTTTCCCTGCATACCCATCTCCCTCGCTATTCCCTCTGAAATTTGTAGCAGACCCTTCACCCTAAGCCCTCCAATTCCAACAGCTCAAAATGCAATAGCCGAAGGGCATAAACCCGAATTGGAAGCCCTAAGACCTACATCCTAAACCTCAATTACAGGCATCTCTCGAAACCCGAAACCACCCGAAAACCACAAGCCCGGTTTCAGCCATGGCGCTCCAGGCGCGTGACCCTCGTTGAGCCGGCATTTGAGGATCTGAGGAAGGCTCCTAGGGACTCAAATTCGAAGATTGGCTGAAGGGTTTGGGTTTAGGGTTTAGGGTTTAGGGTTTAGGGTTTAGGGTTTAGGGTTTAGGGTTTAGGGTTTAGGGTTTAGGGTTTAGGGTTTAGGGTTTAGGGTTTAGGGTTTAGGGTTTAGGGTTTAGGGTTTAGGGGTTAACAAAGAGGGAGCTGCTCTACTTGGTCCCTGAAAGGAACCCCTGGTGGATCAAACCTTCCAAGAACAAGGACGTAATGAAAATTCGAAAGCTCAGAGGGATCCCCGCGACCTGAACACCCGAAAACCTGAACCCCTGAACCTCAAAACCCTGAACCGCTAACGCGTAACCCTTAAACCCCTAAGCCCTGAAACCCTTAAAAACCCTAAAAACCCTAAACGCCCTAAACGCCCTAAACGCCCTGAAAACCCTGAAACCCTAGAACCCTAAACCCTGAACCCTAAACCCCTAAGCACCTAAACCCAACACCTTAAGACCCTAAAACCCTAAAAACCCTGAAGCCCTAGAGCCCCCCCCAAGAGGTTCTCACTGCTGGCGGCTCCTGGCAGCGCGCCGAAGCGGCCCTTTGGCTCCTGGCCGAGTACGCCAAGGGCGGCAAGAAGGAAGAGGCACAGGATCCCTTCTCCCCCTAAACCCTAAACCCTAAACCCTAAACCCTAAACCCTAAACCCTAAACCCTAAACCCTAAACCCTAAACCCTAAACCCTAAACCCTAAACCCTAAACCCTAAACCCTAGCCCTAAACCCTAAGCCCTAAACCCGAAACCCGAAGTCCTGAACCCCTCCCCCCCCCCTCTCAGGGTTCACGGATGTTGTTCAAGGAGGGGTTTCAGGGTTTAGTGTGTCTGGGTTTTGGGGGTTTTAGGGTTAGGGTAGGAGGGTTTAGTGTCTAGGCTTTTTTTCAGAGGGGGCTTACTTAGGGTTATGAAGTTTATCTTGAGAGGTTTCTCGAGGACTTGGGATATGATCGCATGCCGCTGTGAGACATGCAGCGTGAGTGCATGGCTCACCATGAGTCCTCAAGCTACACGCCCTCGTGATGATTTCCTCAACCCTCTTACATACCCCCAAGGCCTCAACCCTGCATCCTCAACTGCAGAGCCATCTTCGCCAAGCCTCAGACCCACAACGCGATAAGAAGCCCTAAGAGCCCTCAACTCGTGCCTAAGCAGATTAAAGATGGTTAAAGCCCTGGCGGCGTGTGCCTGGTAGGTGCAGAAGGCTACTGAGGCGGCACTCCTCATCTTCGCCAAGCTCCCGAAGGTGCTAAGTCAGTAGCCTTTTTGGCCACCTGGGAGCTATGCTATAGACCTAAGCTCTCCAAAGTCCCAAAATCTTCACAGAACCGTAATCCCCCCACCGCAAACCCGAGACGCTAAACCCTATACCCCAAACCCTAGACCCCGAACCCCAAATCTCAAACCCTGAACCCTAAACCCCCAAGCTCCTACCTTTGCTTCATAGAAGACCTCAGCCAAGGCTCCGGGACCTCCCCGATTCTACATTGCAGCCCCTGGAGCCCTTGGTTCCCTTGCCCAGATTTGGAGAAGTGTTGGGGTTTACGGTTTGGGGTTTAGGGTTTAGGGTTTTCGGGTTTTGGGGGGTGGGTTTTAAGGGTTTAGGGCTAGGGTTTCGGGTTTAGGGGTGGGTTTTAAGGGTTTTGGGGTGGGTTTTAAGGGTTTAGGGTCAATGTGGTCTCCTGATTAGTGGGGGGCCCCCCCCCCTCCCCCAAACTAATTCCGCCCCCGCAATAGTAACAAAAAAAAGGGTATCCCCCAAACTAATTTTCGGCCCCTCCCCCCCCCCGGCTCCTCTTCGTTTCCTCTTGGCTCCTCTTCCCTCTCCTCTTCCTCTCCTCTTCCTCTCCTCTTCCTCTTAGGTAATGTTGTCTGCGTACGAATTTAAAGGGGATCCATCTATCCCAACCGAGCCAGCCGCAAAAATGAAAAAAATCCGGGGGAGCAAGCGTTTTATATCAAACGGCACTCGGGCAGCTGCTGGACTACCCCCTTTGAAATTTGATTGCCCGGCCTCGGTACAAATCATTTTATAAGGAAATCTTAGCTTTGGGGCTGGCCTGGAGGCTTAAGATTTCAGGGCCCGACAACCTCAGGCCTCAAGGTTTAGGAAGCCTCAGCCCTTAGGCCTCTGGATCCAAACCCAACTAGCCCGCAAAAAAATATACTTCCGGGGGAGCAAAGGTTTTACATTATACGGCATTCGGGCAGCTGCTGGACTACCCCCTTGGAAATTTGATTGCCCGGCCTCGGTACAAAAGCATTTTATGAGGAAATCTTAGTCTTGGGGCTGGCCTGGAGACTGAAGATTTCAGGGCCCGACAACCTCAGGCCTCAGCTCAGATGAGCTCAGCTCAGGTAAGTTTTTTTCTCTCTTCCGAAAGTTGAGTTGAGGGTTTTAAGGTTGGGTTCAGGAAACAGGGGAACAGCTACAACATGGTAATGCTCAGTGCCATGACGACTATGATTCTTCTCGTCATTCACAGTCAGTATGGCTATTCGAAGACGACAGGCAACCAAAAATTAGTATTGGTACAAAATTACAAAAATCCTACGATCAATGCTAATCAAATGCAAAAACTCAACAGAAACGGCAATTCGCAATAGCATGTGCTATCAAACCAGGAACAACAGCAATAACAACTGTGGTATCAAGATCGCTAGCAGCTACGACTTCGCATCATCGTCGTCGCAACCACCGTCAACAATTATCATCATGATCAAATCGCGATCACATCATGACTGCGACCCTGGTTGCCATGATGGTTGTTTTGTGGAGGAGGGCTTTAGGAGATTTATAGGGTTGCACTTCCAGTCATCCCAAGAGTTGCCTCAGCAGACCTGCACCGAACCTCTCTCTGCTTTCAACCGGTTCGGGTCTCAGGGTTTAGGGGTCTACGGCCCTAAACCCTAAACCCCTAAACCCTAAACCCCTAAACCCGTAAACCCTAAACCCTAAACCCTAAACCCTAATCGTCTCAGCTTCTTGCAAGGTGGTGTCCTCGTGCGCGCTCATCGAAGCCCTGCCGTGCTTGCAAGCTGCGCCGTTCTTGCTGGACCTGCGTCTGGCTCGGCCACAGGCCTGCGCTATGTGTGATTGTCGGTTAGAATTTAGGGTTTAGGTTTTCGGCAACCATGTTCAGAATATCTTTGTATCTCTTTGTTTTAAGAGGAGTTTTGAACAACGGGGTGGATCTCAATCCGGCTAACTTGACTCTAAAGAGGCATCAATTTGCGACATAGTGATCTCTATCAATGGTACCTCTTATGCTGTGCAAATACACATAAATCAAATATACCTATCTACGTACACATACATGAAAGCCGGCCTTAGTTCCGGCATCATGAGCGTCAGCCGCGGGCGTTGACCGAAAACCGGTCTCATCTGCATCAGCCCGCACTTTCACCTAACAAACTGGCCGCCGGCCAGTATCACAAGATTTTTCTGGTGTAGCTAAACCCTAAACCCTAAACCCTAAACCCTAAACCCTAAACCCTAAACCCTTCTGATGTTGACTTCTACTTGGTCCCCCCGGGCCCCTCCCCCAATCCTCCGGAAGCTCCCTAGGCCGAGGAATCCTCAACCCTCTTCCCGCCAGACCGCGTCCCCGAAAAGGGCCAGACCCTCGAACCCTACAAACAGCGCTCTTTAAACCCTGTAAACCCCGAAGCCCAATTTTTTTTGCCTAAACCCTACAAACCCTGCAAACCCTTTCAAACCCTACAAACCCTAAACCCTAAGCTAAGCCTATACTCTAAATATCCTAAACCTTGTAAAGCCCCAAACCTTCCTTAAGCCCTAAGCCAGGCGCGGAAGGCTCTGCGGAGCGTCTGCGCCTCGCACCGCGCGGCCCTGCAACTTGCCTGAGCAGACCAGCTGCAGCGCTTGGAAGAATTAGGGCCTTTGGGGCCTTTAAGGCCTTCAGGGCTTCAGGGCCTTTAGGAGGGCCTTTAGGGGTTTGGGTGTTGCGGCTTAGGTTACTATTGTTGCTCGTTTGCGCAGTTGAGGCTCTCAGGGGCTTTGGGGCACAGCTGTATCGAGGCAGGCGATATTGGGGAGCGCATGGGAGCGCCAATCAACACTAGAAAAAGCCTCTGTCTACGATTTGCTGGAGGTGGCTTTACCTTTACAGTTTAGAATGGGGTATTGCAGGGTTCAGCAGCTTTGGTTGTATGATTTTGGTGCTGGTGGGGCCCGATCCTCTTCAGCCGGGTTGGCCTTTGTTTGTATGGGCGTAGACTTTGGAGGATTGCTGTTCGACCAGCTTCATCTTAGCATCCCTAAACCCTGAAACTCTGCACCCCTAAACCCGCAAGCCCTAAATCCTGGAATTTCGGAGCTCCTCAACCCCGGAACGCCCGGAAAACCCTTAAGACAAAACTCCCGGAAGTTCGGAACTCCTACCCAAACCCTGAACCGTAAACCTCAAACCCTAAACCCTATACCCCAGGAGCCCCCTGAGCCCTGAAAGCGTCCTTGTCGGAAGGATGGGCACCGACTTGGCCAAGACCCTGATGCGCCGTGCTCTGGAAGGCGAACTGGGAGGGAGAGCTTTGGGCAGTGGAGAGCTTTGGGCAGTTTAGGTTTAGGGTTTAGGGTCTGCTGAAAATAGTAGGGCGTAGATGCTGTGAAGGTTAGGATGCAGAAGCGGCTTGAATGCCTCGTCAGTCAGGTGCGAAGAGCAGCTCTGGCCCGATTGTGGAGGGCCATCTAATACTTTTCTCCCACCCCACGCCGTCCGAGGCGGCAAAACCACCCAAACCTATAAACTCATGACAATCGCTTACTTTCAAAAAAACCTTTCCGTCACCCATGGCCACTTTCAGCAGCCAGGGGGTCAAAGGGTGCGGGCGTGTGTTGCCACACCCCTCCTGGCCTCAGCCTAGCTTGACTGGTCTGGGGTTTTGGGGTAGCCCTAAGCTAATCGCCGCCCCCCCTGCAGGGCGGCCTAGGCCCTGTAGGGTTTAGGGGTTAGGGTTAGGGCTTCGGGTTGGGGTTTCGGGTTGGGTTGAGGGCTTAGAGTTTAGGGTTGGGGCTTGGGGCTCAGGGGAGTTTAGGGGAGTTGAGGGAGTTCGGGTTGGCTTTTGGGAGGGTAATTTCATGGGCCCTGAACCTGTTCGGGTATTTATATAGAAGGGTCCCCAATTGAACGGCCCATACTAAGGGACCATTGTAACTACCCTAAACCCTAAACCCTAAACCCTAAACCCTAAACCCTAAACCCTAAACCCTAAACCCTAAACCCTAAACCCTAAACCCTAAACCCTAAAACCTAAACACTAAACCCTAAACCCTAAACCCTAAACCCTAAACCCTAAACCCTAAACCCTAAACCCTAAACCCTAAACCCTAAACCCTAAACCCTAAACCCTAAACCCTAAACCCTAAACCCTAAACCCTAAACCCTAAACCCTAAACTAAACCCTAAACCCTAAACCCTAAACCCTAAACCCTAAACCCTAAACCCTAAACCCTAAATAAGACTCAGGGGTTTTGGGGTTGCAGTTTTTCTGGCCTTCAGGGAATCAGAGAGCCCATTTAGCTAGAACAGATGAGCACATAGACCCCGACCTGTAATTGAGCTGCCAGGTGAAGACGACCTCGCACCTCGGCATCCCAGTTTCAGGGTACTGAAGTGCACCTATAAACCCGAAACCCTGAACCCAAACCCTAAGCCCTAAACCCTATACACCCTAAATTCTAAACCCGACACCGAACCCGCCCAGGCCCCTGTTCTTCCCACCCCAACGGATCAGGGGAGTGGCTAAGGTAGCATCGGCCGCGCAGCTCCAAGACGCGAACGGCGTGCGGCAGCTGGCGCAGCACTGGGCCAAGCTGGCCATGGAGGTGAGGGAAGCCATGAAAGAAACTCGAACCCAAAAGACGGCCGAAAGTTGAGTTTTAGGCTTCAGGGTCTTGGGTTTTGAGTTTGGCAATTAGGGTCTAGGATCCCCAGATGATGCTTCGCCCTCTCCCAAGTTACGCCCTCGCAGGCGACTCCCCAGGAGCTGCCAAAGCGGGCGCGGGCCGTCTTTGCCGCCATGACGCGGCCGGAGATATGCGTGCCCCTGGGCCGGAGGATGCTCTCAAAAACCGAAGCTCCAAAAGCCCTAAACCCAAAATTCCTAGCACAACCCGACATTCTCTACCTAGGCGGCCAAGGCACCCCCCACACTTGATCAGGGCAAGGGCATGCTCGGGGCTTATCGGGGTTGGACGAAGCTAAAGCCGCAAGCCCTGCACTCCAAACATCCCCATGCCCGATAAGTGCTTTTTCTGCGGCTTCGGGTTTAAAGGGGTAGCCCATATTAATCCAACTTTTTGTCCGCAGGTCTAGACATAGAGAGCTCGGACTCAAACTTGAGAGTACTCAGAGCGCGGAAGTTCCCCAAAGGCCCTACGTACCAACGCCAGACGCAAGCTGATTCAAGTGATGGATTCAACCCTACACCCTAGAGGTTGCTGATGACGGACTGCGCCCAGTTTCTGCGATTCGTGCCTCGAGAGGAGAGCCCCGTGGTCGTCCTGGATGTCCCGAAACTCCAGGGCTTAGGGTTTAGGGTTTAGGGTTTAGGGGTCATGGCGTTCAGAAGTTGCACCTTAAACCCCAAAACCCAAGAATGCTAACAAAAACACCTGAAAGAAAGATGCCAAGGCCCACTTTCCCGTGGGTTGGGGCCGGAGAGTCCGAACTCCCTTCAACCTACGGGGTCTTAGTAGGGAATGAGGGAAGTCGGGGCCCTATATATCTATATCTTTATATATATATATATATATGGTGCCCCCCCCCCCCCAGTTATCCACGCCTTTTGGGGGGGGATAAGTAACTTCAGAGCTTCCTTACTTCAAAGCTTCAGTCTTGTTATCTTCTGCTACTATAGTGTGACGATGTTATCTACTTACTGGTGTCTGGTGTTTCTAGAGTGCATAGTGTCTAGGCCTCAATGGTTAAGCACGATGAGGGACAAGGAGTATTGAAGTTCAATGCCCCGGATTGAACTTCAATCAAGATTCAAGATTCAAGGTTCCCGGGAAAAGTTTCCCCGGGATCTTGAATCCCGGGGCCCGGAGTATTGAAGTTCAATCCGGGGGATTGAACTTCAATACTCCTCACCCTGGATTCAAGATCCCGGGGAAACTTTTCCCTGCAACCTTGAATCTTGAATCCCGGAGTATTGAAGTTCAATCCTCAGCATTGAACTTCAATACTCCGGGATTCAAGATTCAAGGTTCAAGGTTCCTTTAGGGTTTAGGGTTTAGGGTTGAGGGTTGAGGGTTTAGGGTTTAGGGTTTAGGGTTTAAGTGCACAAACTAGTTACGAAAAGACGGACAGCCACCAAAAAACATCAGAACAAGCATGGCTAACCGCAAAAAGCGCGGATGGCCGGGGGGAGGGGGGGGGAGGGTAGCATATATATATATATAATAAATAAATATATATATATATGTATACATATATATATATACCCTTCAAGGGAGTATGGGAGTATAGAGGGCGCCCTCATTCCCTCACTACCCGAAACCCCAAGCCCTACATCCAGTCCCTACGAAGAAGCCGGCCAGTCAGAAGGAGCAGGTCCTCTTCGCAGTGCGCATCGCTGACTTCGCGAGCACCTCGCAGCCTTTGCGGGGGCCCGCGCTGGAGGCCACTTCGGCGGGCTCCCGGTTCAGGGGTTCAGGGGTTCAGGGGTTTAGGGATTAGGGCTAGGGGTTTAGGGGTTTGGGGGTTGAGGGTTTAGGGTTTAGGGCTTAGGGCTTAGGGTTTAGGGTTATAAAGGGGTCTCTGGAGGGCTTAGAGGTCAGGGCTTCGGATTCAGGGGGCGTTGGTCTGTCTAAGTTGATCCTCGTCGTTGGCGGGTTGGGGGTGCGGGCTTGGGGCCTTTGTGAAGTCAACGCCTGAATTTTTCAGAGGGCAAAGAGATGCCATAGATGGCAGGTTTAGGGTTTCGGGTTTCGTGTTTAGGGTTTATGTTTCCGAAGCCGGAAGACCGTGCAACTCAAGATTCATTGCACCAAGCACCCCAGCCAGCAAGTTCTGTGTACTGCCTGAGCCCCTGAACCCCGAACCATAACATATACCAGATAGTGTACGAATACAGTATGATATGGATAATGCATGCGTGCAGAAGCATGATAAACGTGGAGCTGTTTGTGTGCGTGTCTATATATATATATATATATTTATTTATTTATTTATGGAGAGAGAGAGAGAGAGAGAAAGAAAAGAGAGAAAGAAAGAAAAGAAAAGAAAATAAGAGAAAAGACAAGAAAAGAAAACAAAACAAAACAAATAAAGGAAATCAAACTAATCGCGAGAAAGCGAGAGCGAGAGAGAGAGAGAGAGAGAGCCCCTCTGTCCCGGCTCGGTTCCTGGGCCCCTGCCACCCTAAGAAAGACAAGCCCCGAAACCTTAAACCCTTAACCCTTAAACCCCAAACCCCAAACCCCAAAACCCTTCACCTTCAAACCCAAACCCCAAATTCCAAACCCTAAACCCTCCAAACCCGAAACCCAAGCCCCAAGCCCCAAACCCCCAAACCCCAAGCCCCAAACCCCCAAACCCCAAACCCCCAAACCCCCCAAACCCTCAGCCAAGTGGCCCACAGAAGGTCTGGATGGCCGTGTGGCCCCAGTCGGAGGGTGACGAAGACCTGGTTGCGGCTCTGGAGCCACTATAGACGGGTTAGGGTTTAGGGTTTAGGGTTTAGGGTTCAGGGTTCAGGGTTTAGGGTTTAGGGTTTAGGGTTTAGGGTTTAGGGTTTAGGGTTTAGGGTTTAGGGTTTAGGTTTAGGGTTTAGGGTTTAGGGGCCTTGGGATGCTTGATATTGTCCCTTGTTTATGTTTAGGAGGATCACATTTAGGGAACGTCTTCAGAGAGGCCAACCGAGCCCCAAACCCAAAAAAACCTAAATCCTACCTAAACCTTAACCCCAACACCTAACCGCTAAACCCCAAACCCCAAACCCTAAACCCTAAACCCTAAACCCTAAACCCTAAACCCTAAACCCTAAACCCTAAACCCTAAACCCTAAACCCTAAACCCTAAAACCTAAACACTAAACCCTAAACCCTAAACCCTAAACCCTAAACCCTAAACCCTAAACCCTAAACCCTAAACCCTAAACCCTAAACCCTAAACCCTAAACCCTAAACCCTAAACCCTAAACCCTAAACGCAAACGCTTTGCAGGAGCAGTTAGTCCAGACGACGGCCCGCACCTCGGACTTGGCGGCGCCCGCCTTGACGCTCTTGGCTTCCTGGCGCACAGTTTCAAAGGAGTTTATGAGGTTTAGGGTTCAGGGTTTCGGGGTTTTGGGTTCCCCCCCCCCCCCCCCCGCCGAAACCTCGAAGCCCCGAAACCCCATACCCTAAACCCTAAGCCCAAATCCCTAAACCCTAAACCCGAAACCCCAAACCCTCAATCCTAAACCCCCCCCCAGGTGAAGAGCTTCGCCACCGCAACCTCCTGGGCTCCTCAGTGTGTGAACGCCGCCCTGGGCGCAGTGGAGGCCGTCTAGGGTTTAGGGTTTAGGGTTTAGGGTGTAGGGTTTAGGGTTTAGGGATTAGGGTTCAGGGTTTAGGGTCTAGGGTTTAGGGATTAGGGTGCAGGGTTTTGGGTATTCTGCCGCAAGTTGTCAGGAGATCGGACATAGGTACCTCCAGCCTGGGCAGTCACAGCTTGGGTTACGTACAGCTGATTGTGTCGCCGTGAGCTTGCTGACAGATCCTACTTGGAGGTTCATGGTACCTATTAACCAGTCGCAACTGTACTTGCAATCCACTTATGAGCTCCTGAAGTGCCCGAATATGGTTTAAGTACAGTTATAAGTAGAGTTACAACTGGCAAATAAGTACCATGAACCTCCAAGTAGGCCCCTCCACCCCTGAACCCCGAACTTGCGGGTTTTCGCTGGGCTTCTCTGTTCGCAGGGTCCGGCTTGAGAGCTCGTATCCCTAAACTCTAAACCCCTAGAAGGGTCCTAAACCCTTGGGGATCCTAAACCCTTTGGGGATCCTAAACCCTTAGGGATCCTAAACCCCTGAGGCCCGAACTCCTAGAAGAGTCGCGCTGGGAGGCTTCCGTGGCACCCGCGACGTCCCCCTGGCCCCTCACTGTGACTATGGCTGCTGCTTACGGCTACGTCCTTCAATGCGTGCCCCTGTCGTGATTTTGTGGCAGCGGTTGGGGGCTTTGGCTTTTTGTTGTGGGTTAGGGTTTAGGGTTTAGGGTTTAGGGTTTAGGGTTTAGGGTTTAGGGTTTAGGGTTTAGGGTTCAGGGTTCAGGGTTTAGGGTTTAGGGTTTAGGGAGGTGGTTGGAGGTATCAGGTGCAGTTTCAGAGGCACCTTTGACTGGTGAACCCTTTGCAGATACAAGGGCGGCTCAAGCCGACCCCTGTCACCTTTCTAGAGTACACATTCACAGTGCAGTTGCTGGACCCCTTAGCCCGAAACCCTAGACCTTGAACCCTGGACATTGGCTTCTGGAAATCCGAAAAGTCCTCTGAACCTTACACTCTTAGCCCCTTGAACCCTTCAACTTGCAAGCCCTTTAAACTCTTGAGCCCTCAAGCCGTTACGCCCCCAAACCCATAAGCCTTGAAACCTTCAGGCCCCAAGCGCACAAACTACCCTTGGACCCACCCTTAAACCCTGAGCCCTAAGCCCTAAACTCCCGCTGCAACCCTAAACCCGAAACCCTAAACCGCAAACTGCCACAGGCCGCCACCATCGCCAGCTGCCAACCCCTTCCCAGCGCGGTGTCCCTGGCGCCTCAGGGGTTTGGGGTTCGTAGGCTTTAGGGGCGGAAGATGGCGGAAGATCTAAGAAAGTTGGGCCCTAACACCCTCAACGGCATCAAACACCCCAAACACCCTAAACCCTATAAGCCTACAAGCCCCACAACCCCCAAGCCCTAAAGCCACGCACCTCAAACTCTACGAACCCTGGAATCCTAGATGCTCTGAAGCTCGATGCATCCTACAAGCCCGGAACTCCAGAAGCGTAAGCCCTAAACCTGAACCCTAAACCCATGTATGGCACAATCCATAAATGCGAACTGCGTTGACACAAGCCGATCATTCATTTTGAAATTCCAAGCCCAAAAAACCCGAAACCCGGAACCCTAAGCCCTAAACCTAAACTCGCCGTAAACCCAAACCCTAATCCCTGACCCCTAAACCCTAAACCCTAAACCCTCAACCCTAAACCCTAAACCCTAAACCCACCCCAGTTCCCTACAGGTGGGGGCTTTGGCCTCATGGAGTGACGCCACCGAGCTCGGCCGCGCGCTGCGCGGGGCGCTGCTGTCCAACGAAGGGGCCGTGCGAGCGCTGGCCGGGCAGGGGTTTAGAGTTTAGGGTTGAGGGTTGAGGGTTGAGGGTTTAGGGTTTAGGGTTTAGGTTTAGGGCTAGGGTTTAGGGTTTAGGGTTTAGGGTTTAGGGTTTGGGGTTTGGGGTTTAGGGTTTAGGGTTTAGGGTTTAGGGTTTAGGGGTTAGGGTTTAGGGTTTAGGGTTTAGGGTTTGGGATGTATAGGGTTTGAGATTATAGGGTTTAGGGTTTAGGGCGGGGGAGTGGGGTTGGCCATGAAAGGCGGATGTTCGGTGGCACTTTGGCGTGCAGAGTTTACTATAATAGGGCTTTGGGGTTCAGGGGTATCAATGTCTGTGGAGTTTAGGGCCTTGAGGGACATGAGAGCACCGGCCAGGTTGCCCAGAGCGAGAACAACCGCACGTCGCAGCGAATTATACAGGCCCTCGGCCTTTGATTTCCCCCCGTCGATGACCCGGGCGTGGCCCCAGGGCGACTCAATAGTCAAAAGCCCGGCCATCGGCACCCAGATGGAACACCTGCACCAGGGCCTCTCGAGAAGATGTTCCCCCACACGAGCCCGCCAAGATGTCTGCACCGGTTATGCGGGCTGGCTGCTGCACTGGGGGGGGCATGCGATACCGTGGTTCCCGGACATCCGGGCCCTGACACACCAGAGTACAAGTAACACGGCGGCTTTCCGAAGTGAGACGATTGGGTGAAGGTCGAGATGCTCTGGAGAGTCTCTTCTGCCACGCTTTTCAACAGCTGTCCAACGTGAGGCTGGAGGCTTGGGCAGCCCTCGTTTGCCATGAGATTCTAGATGCTCACGCAACTCCAAAGTGTGCTGACTCAAAAGGAGACGGCATGCTGACACGCGCTTCCGTTGCTGCAGGTTTACATAGGGTTTTGGGGAGTGGAGGGCCCATTGCAGAGAGCAGCATCGTAACGAGGCAAAGCTGAACTGAGGTTTCGTCATGTATGGGCAGCGTTCGCACACAACTCTTATTTGCAGAGTGCCGGAGAGAAGAGTCCTGTGATAGGAGCTAGCCTGGACTCCTTCTGACAGGTTTAGGGTTTTTCAGGTTTACAGGGTTTGGGGTTCAGTTCGTAGGGTTTACGTTTTGAAGGGCTTAGGGTCTCTGGAGCTTTGGTCTTGGCTTCAAGAATGCCGTTGCTGGCACCTTGCAGACTTGCAGTGCATTCTTGTGGGACAGCGGCAGGGTGGAAGCATAAGGCTGAATTTGCATTTGGACATTCTGCGCGTCGGTCGCATGCGCGGCTTTGTCTGGAAGTCGCTGCGGTAGGGACGACTGCCTGTTGATTCCAGCCTTGGCGATTCCAGCCTTGGTCCATGCTGTCTGCCCACTTTGCCTCTGTCTCGGCATTCCCGAGTCATTCCTGGCAAGGGGCGGCAGGTCTACGGGGAATCCGCGGGTGCTGCCGCGCGGTCTGGTCCAGACCCACCAAGAAAGCGAGGTGCCACTCCCGTTTCCGTGGGTCAAGCGCATGGAATTCGATGTTTTGTAAGACTGCCGGGCCACCATCGACACTGGAGTGCAACAAAGCAGCGAGCTCTTGTGCCAAGAGCAGGAGATGGCAGCTATCCTTGTGCCCTGTTCTCTCTGGGTTTAGGGTTTAGGGTTGAGGGTTTAGGGTTTAGGGTTGCAGTGCTATAGAGTTGAGACTTGCGTCGGCTTGTATCGGAATCGCCACCAAGGGGCAGCACAGAAGAACATATGAGGGCTTACGATATGAGGGGTGCCTTATTGGGGTCCTTCCTGTAAGGGGATCCTACGATTTGGGGGTCTATACCCATGTGCGAAGCTCAGGTACCTCTTCCAGAACATGGAGTCAAGAAGCGTCGCGAGGGATGTTGTGAGCTTCAACACCGCCATCAGTGCTGCGATTCAGGGAGGTAACTGGAGGCTGGCTGCACAGATATTTGCGAGCATCTCAGAATGTGCCGTGGTTCCAGATACCATCAGCTACAACACCACACTCAGTGCGTTTCAAGTGGAAATGCATTGGGATGTGGCTTTGCAGTTTCTCGGTGGGATGCAAGAGCAGGTCGTCCTGCCATCCGTAACGGGGCTCAATACCACCATGAGCATCGCGGAGAGAAGCAGACGATGGCAACTGGCCATAGTGGTGTTCACGAGCATAGCTGCTGCGAGAAAGAGCCCTGATGTCATCAGCTACAACACAGTGGTCAATGCTTGTGCCAGAAGGGGCCACTGGAAGGCAGCCATGCACTTGCACGAGATGATGCTGACAGAGATGATCCAACCTGACGTCATCAGCTTCAACACCACAATGAGGGCCTGCAACATGGGGAGGGAGTGGCAGGCCGCGCTAAACCTGTTGTCCACGCTCCCTCGCTTTCGGCTCACCCCAACCACCATTACATACAACACCGCCCTCTGTGCATACGATGTTGGGCAGCAGTGGCAGCGGGCAATTGGGCTCTTCGACTATATGACCAGGATGTCCATCGCCTTAGCAGACAGTTGCAATGCTGCCATGAGCGCCGGTAAGACGGCCAGCGCCTGGGCATCCGCTGTGCAGCTGCTGGCCGACATGCCGAGCAAGGCCATTCAGCCAGACAGGACCCGCTCTGTGCCCTGAAGGGGGGGGAGGTCTATGAACGCCCATCGTGCTGAAACCGCCCCAAACCCCTCAAGATCAAACCCCCGAACCCGAAGCCTTGGCCTGTTTTTTCTCTCCAGGGCTGGTTGCGGAACCGAGGATCAGCTTCAACACCGCAATCAGTGCATGTGAGCAAGGAAGCGATTGGCTCATGGCTCTCGCACTCCTCCTCGAGACTGGGCTGTTTTGGTTTCGGATGAGGGTTTAGGGTTTAGGGTTTAGGGTTTAGGGTTTAGGGTTTAGGGTTTAGGGTTTAGGGTTTAGGGTTTTGGGTTTTGGGTTTTGGGTTTTGGGTTTTGGGTTTAGGGTTTGGGTTTAGGGTTTAGGGTTTGGGGTTTTGGGTTTGGGTTTGGGGTTTGGGGTTTGGGGTGTAGGGTCGGTTTCGGATCAGGGTCAGCCATTCGGATTGATGGAGACTTGGGGGCTTCAAGTTGTGGGGCTTCAGGTCTTAGGGATGGTTCTCTTCAAAGGGGCCCTGCGAGAAGAGGTTCCCAGAACAGTTAAGGAGATGGGCCTGGCCAGGATACATCCGGACGTCATAAGCTACAACGCCGCAATGAGCGCATGTGCGACCGGCGCTCAGTGGCCTTTGGCTGGGGCCCTGCTGCATCAGCTTCGCTCGGAGGCTGTCACTCCCGATGTTGTGACGTATAACACCTTAATTAGCGCCTGCGAAGGGGCAGGAGAGTGGGAGGCGGCTTTGCAGCTTCTGGTTTCTGAAATGGCCGAAAGCCGAGTCCAGTGCGATGTTATCAGTCACAACGCTGCCATCAGTGCATGCGAGAAGGCCACGCAGTGGCCTTTGGCTTTGTGGGTCTATGGCACGGTCCATCAGAAGGGGCTGAGGCCTACAACGTTTACGTACAGTGCAGCCATCAGTGCCTGCGAGAAGGCTGCTCGATGGGAATGGGCGGTAGCCTACCTGAGCATGATGAGTGATGCACTGCCTCCGAGCCTCATCTGCCATAACTCGGCCACCAGCGCCTGCGAGAAGGCCAACCGCTGGGAAGCAGCTGCCGAGATCTTCAGGGCCATGATTCGGGCAACCAGGCTGTAGCCCTGAAGCCCACGATCCCAGAAACCGCAACCCAACGCCCCTGTCTGGGGTTTCAGGGGTTTACGGGCAAGAACGCCCCAAGAGGTCTCCCTACACCCCGCTCCCGCCGAAAAAATCTGCTGTAGCTTCGGCTTGTACAGCTCAAACTCTTCAGTCAGCATCCGGGATTGTTGGGCAGAAGTTCCGAACCCAAGTTGTGAAGACCACCGAACAAACCCTGCCATCGCGCCCCCCCCCCCCCCGCCCCCCCCGCTCCATACTGCTCTTGCGTGCTACAACGTGTTGTTTTCATTTCCCAAGGCCGAGTTGCAGCCTGATCTCGTGAGCTACGCAGCCTCTCCGATACAATTGGAGGGCTTACGCGGCTTAGGAGAACCCCAAGCTCTAAGTCCCGAACCCTAAAGTCTAAATTCTAAACCCTAGACCCTAAACCCTAAACCCTTATGGTTAGAAATGTGGCACCAAAGAGCCGGTCTTGCTTGGCCATGCGGCAGGTGATGTTTATGTTGCTGTGTATCGAGCAGGGCTGCCAACTAGGGTTTAGGGTTTAGGGTTTAGGGTTTAGGGCTTGGGTTTAGGTGGTATCCGGCTTCGAGCTAGGATTTAGGGCTGTTTGCAGCTATGCTCTGCTCTTCGGGTAGTTACATAGTTTATAAGGGGTTCTGATACATGGGCCTTGAGTTGTGTAGGGTATATACTTAAGGGTTATGTAAGAGGTCCTCCTTTAAGGGGCCCATATATTGATACTAAAGGGACCATGCAACTATACCCGAAGATCTGCAGCCTAGGCGCTCATGAGCGCCTTCGAGAAGAGCGCGCAGTGGCAGCGCGCGTTGTCTCTTCTCGGGCACTGCAAGACGCTCTTCTGAGGGGTGTTGGGGGTTTGTAGGTGTTGAACTGAGACGATTGGCCTGGCAAATCAGGGAAGAAGATGCAAAAAGGATGGGCGCAGCAATGGCATCCAAAACCCGAAACACCAGATTTTCGGGCATCAGGGCCGACTACACTACACCCCCAGGCTTAGAGATTTTCTTTGTTTTGGGCGGAGGCGCGAGAGCTCCTTATTTTATTTGGGGGTACGCTTTTGGGTGGCTCCTATTCATGACACATCGAAGGGACCCTGAATTGTTTGGGCAGTACCCATGTAGGTTTTTTTGGGTTTTTTGGGGTCTAAGCGCCAACTCAATCCAAAAGCCGCAGTCCTCAACCAAACCCCAAACCTAAGCCCTGAACCCTGAACTCTCAACAATCCTTAACACTGAGCTCTAGACCCTGAGCCCTAAACCCTCGACCCTGACCGAACTCTACAAGCTCGGGGACGTCCCAGCTGCAACAACGTACGGCAGGTCTCACCCCGGGCTCTGCAGCGACTCCTGCAGAACGAAGTCCGTGGAATGTGCGTTCTCATAAGGCGGCTTGCAGGGATGTTGGGGCTGTGAATCTTGGATTTTGGGGGCCCCGAAATCCTAAACCAAAACGCCCTCAACCCTAAACCCGCGCAATACTGAGTGATTCGGGCGTAAGGTGGAGGAAGCGCAGGGCTCTTGAGAGATGTTTCAGGAACTAAGGCTACATCCGCAGGTCCAGAGGATCATGCCTCAGTTGCGGCGATTTGGGTTTCTGGCTTGCTTCCTGCCCGACCCATCCTGGAGGTAAAATCCTTAAGAAGTAAAGTTGGGTTCAGCTGCCTCTCCTAGCCAAAACAAAGAAGAGGTCAAGCAACTGATGCACAGACCCCTGGCAACTAGCACCCCCCAACTTAGAACCGCTGCCAACTTCAGCGTGAAGGGTTTGGGGATTGAGGGCTTGGGGTTTGTGGGCGTAGGGTTTTAGGGATTTCGGGGAAGCTCCCAGGGTTGAGGGTTTAGGGTTTAGGGTTCCCCCATTGCAGGGAGGCCTCTGCCCTAAACCCTAAACTCCTAAACCCTAAACCCTAAACCCTATAAACCCTCTTGTCAGGACTACAGCCAGCCACCGTCCACAGTCTACGGCAATCAGCCGCATGGTCGCAAAACAAGCCATCAAGTCTGGGGTAGTTTAGGTTTCGGGATTCAGGGGTTCAGGGTTCAGGGGTTCAGGAGTTCAGGGGTTCAGGGTTTAGGGTTTGGGCTTGAGGGTTGAGGGTTTAGGGCCGGGTCCATAAGCCCCAAGCCCAGCAGCTCCCCCGTCTCTGCGCTCGGCTTGCACAGTCCGGTGGTACTTGCCCCATCCTTATAGAGGACAGCGGCGGGCTGCTTCCCAAGAGTCTTACCAAGGGCTGATACTAAACCCTAAACCCCAAACCCTAAACCCTGAACCCTGAACCCTGGGGTAAAGGGTTAGGGTTTAGGTTTCAGAAAGGTAGAGGGTTTAGGTGTTAAGGTTTATGGGGTTTGGGGTTTGGGCTCCTGCACTTTAGGATTCAGGCTCCTCTTTTCCCAGGCGGGCGCCCGCCGAGGGTCGGAGTCGCATGTTCAACTCGCGGCACCTTGGCAAGCGTCTTCTATAAGCCCTGGCCCCAAGAGGGGCTTGGGGTTTAGGGTGTAGGGTTTAGTGTTTAGGGTCAGTTGAAGGTTCGGGAGAAGAGCTGCAAACTCTAGTAATCCTGCAAGTCCTACGAACCCGATTATGAGTTATGAGCCAGTGTAAGCCAGATAAACCCAAAGAGCTTCAAGAACCCGATGAACCCTTCGAGTCCTACAATCCCCAAAGAAGCTGTGAACCCAGGGGAGGAGAGGAGTGAGAGGATTCGGTCTTCGCGATGCCGTGCCTTTCTGCCGGCTCAGATTCCAACAATATTTCTCGCAACCTTTCGGTTGGGAATTCGGGAACTAGGGTTTCTACATAGCTCCTTTGCTGCCATTAAACCTACTCAGCAAGCCTATAGGCTTGGACCCGAACTGGTTCTTAGTCGAGCAGTTCAAAGATTTGCCAAGAGTATCTCCTCAGAATAATGTAACTATGCTACAGGCCACCCAAAATGCCAAGTACTATCAAACCAAGGGCGAATAGCTACACCCACTTCGACGCCCACAAACCCTTGCCTTGAGCCCTGTAAGCCCTGAGCCCTCTTCCTTGGACCCTCAGATGCCAGACCCTCAGCCCCCAAAACGCTAAACCTTGAAAGTCACAGCCCCTCCTCCTTAGACCCAAAACCCTAAACCCTAAACCCTAAACCTCGCAAAGACCTTCAACCCAAAGCCCGGAACGGAGCCAGGGTTCAGGGCTTCGGGGGGCGGTCAGGGATCCAGGGTCTAGAGGGCTTATTCTTCGTTGGATTTGGGTGTAGGGTCTGTTTCAAAGTTTAGGGTTTTAGACCCTAGACCCTATACCTTAAAAGAAAGAAGGAACAGCCGTCTCCCCGGGCCGGACAGCAGCCTGTCAGCCTCCACTGGGCGCAAGGCAGCGTTCCGTTCACCGGTCGGGTTGTAACAGAGGTTTAGAGCCCTGAGCCCTAAACCCTAAACCCTAAACTCCATAAACCCTATAAACCCTAAAGCATAAACCCGTTTCGAGTTCGCGGTACAGAGGTGTTGTCACGAGCTTAGGGCTTGGGAGTTTAGCTTAGCAGTAGTGGTTCTTAGACACTTCGAGGGAACTGCGTACCCTATATCATCCTAGGACCCAGAATACGCCTTTATTCCTTTATTCCTTTTTTTTTTGGGGGGGGGGGGGGGGGGGGGGGGGGGGCGGGGGGGGTTTAGGCTCCTCTGTGAACCCTTTTTTGAAAAAGGCACCCTTCTCATTCCTAGGAGATGTATGGTGCCGAAATCCCCGTGGCCCTGTTGAGAACGAGCAAGTTTGGGGACCTGCATTCGAAGCAATCGCAGGTTTGCACGCTGCACAAGTCGAGACGTAGAGATGAGTGCACATGTTTTGAAAGTAAGGACTTCACATGTTTGTCCCATGCATGCGTTGTCTAGGGTATCAGGCTTGGGGTCCGAGGGTAGCTGGGTACCAGATTGGCATTGCCCGATTGGCTGCCCCATTCTCCTTTGAAGGGTTTAGTGGCTTGTTGGGTTTAGCAAGTTTAGGGGGACTACACCCCTAAATTAAACCCCTGCAGCCTTGAAGTGCTCAGAGGCTTGTTGGGTTGCCTAAACCCTAAACCCTAAACCCTACACCCTAAACCCTAAACCCTTACGGGGCTTGCCAGGCGGGGCCCTTGGACTGCGCACCCCTGCCCGGTTCGACGCCGGTGCCCGCACCCAACGCGAAGACGTCGGCCCTGGCGCCTGGGACGAGAGCTTGAGGGTTTAGGGTTTGGGGTTTGGGGTTTAGGGTTTGGGGTTTAGGGTTTAGGGTTGAGGGTTCATGCAACCGAAACCCTTAACCCTTACAGGGGTTATGGTTTTGTAGGGTTTAGGGTTCCTCGACGTTGTCTGGGGCTTGGGTCCCAAAAGCGCTTTTGACCGACACCTTTTGAGCGAGTTTCGACCGACTCTTGTTTTTGATAGTCCTGTTCGCATTTGATTTGTTGAAAAGGGGGGAGAGGGAGAGAGGAAGAGAGAGAGGGAGGAAGAGAAAGAGAAAGAGCCTTTGAAGCTATCAGGGCTGCTTCCGGCCCAACCCCTAAACCCTTTTTGGGGGTGGGCGTGTTTGCGGGGCCTCTCTCGGCGTTTGAAGCTTCTTCTGGAGACCAGATCTTCGTAAGTTCAGAATGAGACATTGGCAAGGGGTTTAAGGTTTGTGCTTCAGGGCTTCCTTACGGAAGAAGAAGATTTCAGCCTCTTTGGCCTGAAGAGGCAGCAGATTCGAAGTGCTCCGAGGACAACTTCCATTGATTTGTCCTTGAGGATGTAGGGCTGAGAGAGAGGAAGCTCTTGCTTCAGAGTTTGTAGGTTCAGGCTCTAGGGCTCAAGGCGATGGATTGCACAGCCCCGCCGGAATAGGTGAGTCCAGCTACAACAGGAAACCAAAGCGAAGCCAAAGGAGAAGCACTCAAAGCCCCGAAGCTGAACGCACGGGAGATCGTACAACCATTGCAATTAACCGAACCTCGTGATTGCCCAGAAAGCAACGGAGATCGCGCCTCCCCCGCAATTAACCGAACCGCGTGATTGCCCAGAAATGGACATGGACTAGCCTAGAGGCTTAGGGCTTAACCCAAACAACTGATGCATGAAGCTCACAATGATGATGTTAGCCTTGGTAAACCCTAAACCCTAAACCCTAAACCCTAAACCCTAAACCCTAAACCCTAAACCCTAAACCCTCTCTTCCCTGAAGCCCTGGAAGGCCATGGGAGCCAATGGCCATGGACCGAAGAAGGAGGAAGCTTTCGGGCTTAGGGCTTAGGGCTTAGGGCTTAGGGTTTAGGGTTTAGGGTTTAGGGTTTAGGGTTTAGGGTTTAGGGTTGAGGGTTGCATAAGAAGCCCGCAAAAAATTCTACTATTGCTTAGAACCCTCCATAAAGTCGACGATTTGCATAAGAAAATCCACAAAACTACGATTTTTCTTAAGAACCCCCCCCTCCCCCCCCCCTCCCCCCCCAAAAAATCTACTATTTGCTGAAGAAACCCAAAAAAGCTACTGTTTGCTGAAGAACCCGCCCCAAAAGACACGATAGTCATCCCGCTATGACCCGCGTGTTTTTTACTTTTTTGGGCGGTTCTTCAGCAAATAGGAGCTTTGGGTTTAGGATTTTGTGTTCTTTGTTCACCGGACTTTGCCGTGGGTTTGTGCGGCTCTTTTCCAGGGTTTTCAGGGTGTTGCTGCGTGCGCAGAAGGCGTGGTTGGTCTTGCTAGTTTCTGGGTTTTTTAAGGGCTTTGTTGTGTGGGGAGGGGGGGGATAGCGTCACGCCGACTTTGACTAGGCACATCACCCATATCCCTCAACCCTCAACCAACCCGAAGCCCAGAACCCAAACTTCAGCAAACGCTAAACCTCCGAAACAAGCCCGAAACAATGCAATCCAACCGCATCCAACCCGACACACACCAAAAAACGAGGGGGTGGTGTGAAGACAAAAGAAGCGAAACCCTTCACCCTTAACCCTAAACCTGAACCCTAGAATCCGTGGACTTGCGACTCCTGGATCCCAACAACACACCCCTCAACACGGCAAAGCACGCAGACGCATGTTTCCCAAGAAGTTGGAATGAATACAAAAAACGCTAGTTTCCATTGGATCGTACTAACACCACAGTGAAGCGCACATTTCGCTACAAACATGGCAACCTACAGGCCGCGGTCCTACCAGCTCGGGGATACATTGACCGAACAGCAAGTAAATCCCACTAAGCCCTCAGCCCTAAACCCTAAACCCTACTCCCTCAAACTGCCACATTGTACTATTGAAACCGATTGCCTGTGGCGGTGTCGCTGTGTGTGTGTGTGTATGTAACAGGAGGAGCACCATGGTCGGGGCAGATCGGACATGTACGGCGCCGTGGCTGCGATCGGTCAGCGGAGTGGGGCTTTAGCTTAGGGATGCTTTAGGGTTTCGGCATGTTTATGGGCTTCAGGGAGGTTTGTAGGTGTTAGGGCTTAAGGGTCTTTGGGGTCTAGGCTTTGGGGGGGGGTGGGTGGGGTTGGGGGCGGGGGCAGAAGAGTTTTTTGCTTCGTCGATTTAAAGGCAAATTACTCCTCAACCCTGAACCCTGATCCGTTTTGGTGCCTGAGGTTGCAGTGCAGGGTTTAGGGTGTAGGGTTTAGGGTGTAGGGTTTAGGGTTTAGGGTTTAGGGTGCTGTTCGCGGTTCCTGAATTGATGTGGAGATGGAGACAGGGTTGTTTACCCGAAGCAGGGACCTGGACCTTAACCAGTCTCTCGAGCCAAACCCCCTTTAACCTAAACCATCCTAAACCCTAAACCCTAAACCCTAAACCCTAAACCCTAAACCCTAAACCTGATTGCAGATACCGTGTACCTCTCGCAGCCCTGGTGCCCACGGGCACCGGCGGCAGAGGAGGCGCCCAAGGACCAACGGGTGGGGTCGGACTGTCTGGGTTTAGGGTTTACTATTTAGGGTTTAGGGTTTAGGGTTTAGGGTTTAGGGTTTAGGGTTTAGGGTTTAGGGTTTAGGGTTTAGGGCGAGTCGGCCTCAAGAAGCTGAAGCCTCCTTGTCTTTTGCATGTCTACGTAGTCATAAGCTACATGAAAGTCTGAGAGAAAGCCCAGGGGTCCTAACCTCTGAGGCCTAAGAACCCAAGACAAGCCTCTGTGAAGTCTACTTTCATGCGTCGGGCTTGGGATTTGCGTCTCTTGTGGGTTTGGGCGCTTCCCTTGGCTGATGCGAGTCGTCGGGTGCCCTAGCCTGGCGAGTTCCAGTCTTCTGGGTTTAGGGTCATGGCCTTCCAGGGCTTCAGGGAAGAAAGGGTTTAGGGTCTGGGGTTTAGGGTTTAGGGTTTAGGGCTTAGGGTTCAGGGTTTAGGGTTTAGGGCTTAGGGCCCAAGAGGCGCTGAGCCCTCGATGGAACCCACAGGTGTTGGGCAGGATGTCTGGCCGGCATGTCTACGAGCTGTCGAATCAGGGCTTCGAGGGGGCTTGGAGCTTAAGGACTTTGCAGGGGCCGAGGGCATATGTCCACGACAGGTCTCGCAACTCTTACACCCCTAAGTTTGGCCCTAAACCCTAAACATTCAAATCCTAAACCCTCTTTCGAACCTCGGCTTCCTTTCTCAGGAGTTGTGGGTCAAGCGGCCGACCGTCAGCGGTTGGGCCAAAGCGGGCGTGCCGAGCCAGGCGAGTCCCCAAGCCCTCCAAACCAAAACTCCAAGCCCTCTAAACCAAAACTCGAAGACCCTAGATAATTAGGTTGTAGGGTTTAGGGGTTATAGGGTTTCGGCGTTGGAAGAACCAGTGTTGAGCAGGGTTTAGGGTTTGGGATTTACGGTTTGCTGTGATGCGGCGCAGAAGCTGTGAAGGTTGGGATGCAGAGTAGCTTCATGAACTTCGTAGCATGCGACAGGCAGCTATGGCTCCGCCCTAGAGTAGACCCTCTTCACTCGCCCTTCTAGTCTTGACCTTGGGATCAAAGTGCGGAGTCGATGAGTCTCACAAACGTAATCCTTAAAACCCTAAAACCCCAAACCCTAAATCCTAGAGTCTAAACCTGCGAGCTCTCTCGGAACATGTCTCAGGAGAAGTTGCCGCACAAGCTCACTACATACCACCGCTGCTCAGACGAGAACTGGCCCTCTGAGCCCTAAGCTGTAAACACCCCCAAAAACTTCGCCCCTAAGACCCTCAACACCCTAAACTCTTTGAGTCCTGCAAGCTGTTGAAGTTTATGCCTCGCCCCCAACCTGAAAAAACTAGCCCCGAAAATGTCCGCCTCAAGCAGGCCCAAGCCTTGAGTTCCTGGAGTTTAGAGGGTTTAAGAGTTTCAGGGTTTAGGTTCTCAGGGTTCTAGGGTTTAGGGTTTCAGGGCTTAGGGTTCAGGGTAAGTTCAGGGGTTTAGGGTTTTTTGGGTTTATGGCTTTGCGGGTTTAGGGTCTTTTGGCTGTTAGTGTTTAGCGGCGTCAGTTCCTCCAGATTGGGGTACCTTTGGCTCGTGGTGACGAGTGGGCAGTTCGGCTCCACGAAATGCCTGCCACAATGCAGCGGTAACCCTAAACCCTAGACCCTAGACCCTAAGCCCTAAACCAGTTCAGCCGCCCCCAACCAAGTCGGATGCTTCACACGCCCGAAACCAGTCCAGGTGTCACTCAAGCGTCACAGTTGTTAGATCCAAGCCGGTGAAGAACTCAAACCCCTGAACCCCAAACCCTAACACCTAAACCCTAAACCCTCAACCCTAAACTGGCTGAGGAACTTCACTGGAGCCCAACCCGAATGCGCCGCTCAAGCGCAGCGAACGGCGGCAGCGATCGGAGACGGCACCGTGAGGCCACGAGATGAGGGATGGAGAGGGATGGAGTGTGGGGTTTAGGGCTCAGGGTTTAGAGGGTTGTTCTTAAGCACTTTTTGTTGTTATACATATATATACATATACATATATGGTATGTGTTTTCCTTGTGTTTCCTTATCCTTTTAAATCGTCTTTGGGCCCCAAAAGCATGTTGACCAGACATGTTGACTGTTTTGTATTTTCGCGTTTGGAGCTTAGGTTCTTTTAGGTTCCTTTGTTGGCATGGGGCAAGAACTTGGTTTTGCCAACGCCCTCCTCCCGTCACTTTCTGGGTAGCCCCAGTGGTACTTTTTTTCCGCGTGTTTTGAGTTTGCCGGGGGCGCTCCCAGAATCCTCTTGATTTTGTTCTTACTGGTCCTTCGTAGGGGGCGAGGTGGTGCCCTATGTCATCCTTTAAAGGGTGTTTGTGTATTGGGGGATAGAAGGTACCTAATTCCCCCATTCCGTACTAATACTAAGAACCAGTAAGCAGTTCAGTTTGAGGGGATGAAAGGTTGTTGTTCCTTTGTTTTTGTAGGTTGTTGCTTGTTTTTGCTGGCTACCTTCCTTTCAAGGTCTCGCCTGACTAGTTGTCGATCTGCAACCTTTCCATTGCCTGACTCGTGCTGGTCCGTGTGCTACCTACCAGGGCCTCGTTTTCGTAAGGTAAACAAGAGATGAACCTTTAGGAGGCCTCTTAAAACCCTAAACCTTAAACCCTAAACCCTAAACCCTAAACTCTAAAGCACATGAAGCCTTCAGGGCTCTAAGGCCTTGAGGCCTGGAGCATTCCTACTTGACTTTCCTTGGAGCCTGCAGAGGGATAGCAGAGCCTCCCATTTAACAGCCGATTGCAGCACGCAATTAATCAAAAACTCCGAAACCCTAAACCCTAAACCCTAAACCCTAAACCCTAAACCCTAAACCCTAAACCCTAAACCCTAAACCCTAAACCCAGATGCTGACAACAAAGCATGCCTGCCAAAGGCTCCGGTGCCCCCCCCAGCCGGTGCGACGAAGTCGTTCCCGGCATCTGCAAATGTCCAGGGATCCGGTCGGCCTTTCGGGTTTAGGGTTTAGGGTTTAGGGTTTAGGGTTTAGGGCTTACGGTGTAAGGCCTCGGACTAGGATGTTAAGCCTCAGGCTTCAAACTGCCTGGTTTGGACTGCAGGCTCGGGCTTAGAGCGCCCAAAAATGCCTGGAACTGTCTCTACGCCCAGGAACCCTGCAAACCAATCAGCCCTAAACCCTAAACCCTAAACCCTAAACCCTGAAGTCCTGTGCCCCGAACCCTGAAACCCTAATTGCCCAGCCTAGTCTCCCAGACTCCGCAAAAAAAAAACAGAAAGCCCTGGGCCTTTCGAGCCTGCAGCCTCAAACCGCACGAGCGCAATCCCCTCCCCCCTAAGTTGTATTGTCTTGACATATGTGCTGTTGGAAGCAGTGTACTATGAGTGGAATATGTATTTGTGAAGGAGGTGCAGCACGAAAAATGGAGGGGATGACGACGCCTGCGGATTAGGATCCCGAGATGTCGCGAGCCTGTCTCAGCTTTCTCGCCGGGACAAAGCAAGCGGCTTCTTGAGTAGGAGTTGGCAAGGTTTGGATATTGTCTGCCTGCTAATGGCCCTGTAACTGGTGTGGATCTTGGCATCTCGCAGTTGGGATTCCGCGAGTTTTTTTTTCAGGAGGTTCTTGCGCACTGTTTACGGTTGCCCCTTGGGTGGTTAAGGAGCTTTGGGGTTTGGAGTGAGAGGGCTTTGGGATTTGCGGGCCGCATCAATCACTCCGAGATATGCAGTGGTGAGTAGCTGATCCGCAGCAGCAACATGCTGAAATGTGGGGTTCGATCTGCAGCTGTTCAAGCAATCAAGAGCAGTTTGTGAAATCTTTGCGCAAGTCGGCATCCCGACAATCCTCGTGATGCGGCAAGTTGCAGGGTCAGTGAAGATCAAAGCGTTCTTCATTCTGTTCCTGCTGAGTGGGCATGAGGCCATTCGAGTTACGGAAGATGCCTCCGTGGCTGCGAAGATCTACCAGCTGTCCAGCCAGGATGACAGCATGGCATCTCAGCCCCAGACATCCGAAAAGACGGCGACAACCACTAGCATCCCCAGCAGGTCGCCATCGGAGTGGGCCACACGGTACCGGAGCATGAACAAGCAGTGTACTTTCTCCATCCGGCAGTGGTCCTGCATCGGAGCAGCCGGTGGCTGCCAGAAGAAGAGCTTGTCGCTGGATCGCCCGGGTCCTTCGAACGACCAGTGCCGGCTTAGCGACGAGTATCTGATGCAACACGAGACCAAGACCAACTTCAAGATGATGGCAGGCATCCTCAAAGACAAGAGCCGCAAGTACAAGGAGAACTGCCTGGAAAACAGTGGTTGGTGGAACATCAAATGCAAGCGCCGGCTGCAGTGCCTTACCCAAAGCTAAGGCTACAATAGTTTCGTCACTTGAATTTGAGGGGCTGAGGGCATCTTGAAGTAAAAGATGACCCATCATCTAGGGTTTAGGGTTCGTAGCATTCACGGTGTAGACCCCCGCCTTGCCCTAAACCCAGCGTTTATCCAGAGCACTTGTGGATACCAAATTCCCCAGATCCCGAACCTCCCACTGTAGCCCTCACCCATTTTTAGGGTTTAGGGCTTGTGGCTCTAATTGAGGGGATTTGGCGTGTTGGGTGGGGTTAATTGAGATTTTGGCTTCCAAGTGCGCTCTGGATCACTCTCCTTAAACTCGGCTGCTCGGCTTGTCAACGATTTAGGGTTTAGGGTTTAGGGTTTGAGTTTACGGTTTAAAACAGGGTTTAGGGTTTAGGGTTTAGGGTTTAGGGTTCCCTCAACCTTCCGCGCGACAACCCTTACTTCCGCAACTCAGGCAGATGGTCAACGCGGTGCGGTTCATGTCAAAGGCTCAAAGCAAGGTACAGCTTGCCAAGGACCTGAACTTGTAAGGGTTCTGGGGGCGTGGAGGGTTTTGGGCTACCCTCATAACCCCTAAATCCTCAGCCCTAAACCCCAAGCCCGCGACGACTGTGCCAAGCATCTCCGCTACAAACCCCTAAACCCTAAACCCTAAACCCTAAACCCTAAACCCTAAACCCTAAACCCTAAACCCTAAACCCTAAACCCTAAACCTATGTTGTTCTTGCAGGGTTGAGAGCT
>CAJNDS010002265.1:467500-530968 GCA_905221605.1 Symbiodinium natans | reverse complement strand
TATTCCCCCCACCCCCCCCCCCCCCCCCGGCAAAAAAAAACAAAACAATAGCAATAACAACGGCCCCGAGGCCACCACTGTCCTGGTGCATGTCCATGACCGCTGATCTGAGCGAGTCCTGATGTTCGGTAAGGCTTGGTGTTCACGTAGGTGCAAAACAATCTGTAGATTTCAGGGCTTGCATTGCGTGTTTGGTTGGCTCCGTTTCAAGATTCGCTCTCTTTCTGGCGCTTAGCGTTCTGAGTTAAGTTGAATAGCTCAGTGTAGTGTTTCGCACATGCCTACCATCCTAAAGCTCTCAACCCGGAGGGAGTGGCTGTGGAGTTCTAGAAATCGGCACCTAGCGTAACGCAACGCCCGCAAAACGTCCTGCAGCCGCAGATGCCAGGGTCGAACAGGCACACGGCCCTCAAGCATGAGTAGGGCGCAGCAGGGTCTGTAATAGTGGTGCTATTAGCCAGCTACCTGGGACCCCGCAACACATTGTTATACCCAAATCAGCTCAGATTGTGCAACAGAAGGTGTAGGCGCACCGAAACACATCTACATCGACTGAGGGTAAAGGCAGACCCTCTTCTACCTTCGTGCAGCTCATCCCAATGTTTGGACCGCAAGCCCTCAAAACCGCAGCACAGAGAGCCCCGATTGTTAAACAGGCACGGAGCTTTTAGCTTTCAGTTCCTTGAGGCTCTAAGGGTGGGTGCCTCCCGCTGCATCAGGCGGATGGCTCTTAGGACATCGCTCTTTCCACGGCGGCCTTTGGTCCAGGTGCAACTCTCGTCATCTCTCCATGCTCAACGAAGCGCCTTGACGTTTTAGACCTTGATCTTTAGATACCTTTAGGAGCTTGATGGAGATTGAGGCTGCTGAGGATCCAAGCGACCCGATCGGGGATTTGACGTCCTTACAGAACTGCAGAAGGCTGGGACTCCTCTGGGCTTTCGTTTGCAAACCCGACCTGAACTTGACCAACGCCGTGGGACCCAGCCGTAAACGCAGGGGACGATGCTCCAAGGTTTCCAAGGCTGAGGAGAAGAGGCTTGCGCCTGGTTTGTCTTTATCCCGCCGCTTCTTGTGGCGGCGACCTCGGAAACTGAAGATGCCGGAGCGTTCGGGAACTGGACTTGCAGTTATCAGCCATCGCAAAGCTTCCGGAAACTAAAGTGTGCGAAACATGCTGTAAAACATTGGACAGCCAAGCTGACCCTGACAGGCACCTAGACTCAAGAGGATTCGCGGCTTTGCCTGTCGAAGCTCACCCAGCAAATCTGAACGAGGCTATTGCAGCCGGGCGTCGTCTGAGGCTTGCCTCATCTTCACCTTCCTGGCAATGGGCAGGAAGGAGCCTTGATAGGATCTGAACACCTTGAGCATGTTGCAACACACCTGACCTGCGCGGTTGATTGTTGTTCCTGCAAGTATGACCAGAAATCCCCCCCCCCACACTTTGCCTCGCGAAGATTGGCTGTAGTCACCGGGCTTTCGGGCGTTTTGTTCGGAGGGCAAACCCTCCTATGAACCTTGAACCCGAAGCCCGGAGGCCTCCTCCGACACGTTCATGGCCTCGAGGGCCTTTGCGGCTATAGGGCTTTCTTCGACTTTAGGTTTCTGGTCTTGATTTGGGCTGTACGCAACGTTGTAATGACATCTTAAGTCACAAAAACCCAACTGAACCTAAACCCCAAATCCGAATCAGCAAGGTTTGAGGGCTCCTTGCCTGCTGTGATCCTCATGGGACAACTAAGCGTAGACACCCGGGCTCATAGCCTACCCCAAAACTCGGGAAGGATGGACCACGCAAAGCGCTTGTTCAAGACTTCCAAAATAGCCGGCAGAAGCTGAGACTTTCTGGCAAGGTTGGCTTTGTGAGTGGCTGGTGGAAGGAATCCAGGGCGTGTGCCGGAAAATGCTGAATCCAATCAGAACCAAACCCGCTCAGTACTGTGCCATCTCAACCCAAAACCTCCAACCAGGCCTCCTGTTCAGTGGAGGTCGGAGGCCCTTGCCTCATGGCTGCAGGGGTGAGAGATGCTGGCACCACGTCTCAACATGATCTTCCCATGTGACTGACAAACGCGGCTGCTGCATGCCCTGAATCTGAGCATGAAGGTCAAGAGTCCCTGGGACAATCCGACATCATCTTCCCACGTGCTGGAAGTTCCCCGAATCTCCGGAAGCCTTCTCCAAAGACTAGAACCCGAATCCCAAAGCCTCTGCAGCTGAGGGGTCTCCTCCTTGGTCGAGCTTCTTGGGATTCACTGCACTTCGCAATTGACCAACCATCGCACGCAGTCGCGGTTTGGAGTTCCAGGTTCGGGTTCATGCTCGTTGCTCGAGGCTGGGGGCTTTAACGGTCTCCCAAGAAGATTTCCATCTCGACTTGAACACCCAGATGAAACAGTTCACTGTTTCCGAGAGTCGGTCGTGTGCTACGGTGGGTGCAGCTGTGCTTCGCCTAGCTAGATTCTGCTAGATGTGCGTTTAAGAAACAAAACGAAACGTTAATGGACCATCACAGGTACACTGAGATATCCCACCTCACGCCTAAAACGTAAACAGCACCAAGCAAAGAACTGCCGATTGCATCCCAGATGCCGCGGGCTCTGCTGTTCTTGGTGACGAGCTGACAGCCTCATCCAAAATCGTGGTGACTTAAGGCCTTTCTTTCCCCTGTGCAGCAAAGCCTGGTTTTTAAGGCTGAAACTCAGGCCCTCCATACCAGCTGATGCTCGGGCCATCTCGTCAATGCGTGTCTTCCCACCTCAGAATGCCCATCGACCAGCATCTCTTGTCCGTCTGCTTGCCCATCGTCTGCTGACCCATCACCGCAGTGGCCATCCATCGTGCTTTCTGAGGATGTGATCCTCTTCTGGACAGGTTACAGGGTTTGGAGAGGCTCTTGGTTGCAGGTGCCTGCTGCAGAAGCAGCACTTGGAACCTCGAATTGCAGAGTCAACACCGCCGCTGAGGCAAGTGTTGTACATTGCAACGGCGACAGCCACAACAAACAGCAAGCAACCTCTATGCGAGTTGGACTCAAGTGTTGGAAGAAGACGGCCAACAAACTTTTCGCCGAAACGGCACAAGGATTGTTGACTTGAACGTAAAGGTCAAGTTGAGTTTGATGTCCACATCGGTTTTAGGACATTTCTATTTCACAGGAAACCGGCTTGTGGGTTCCAGGTTGAAAGGCTAGACTCCCACAACAAAGTGGCTGTGAGGCAGAGGAAAGCGGCTCTGGCTTTTAAAGCACTCTCTACTTAATTCATCAAAAGCCCGTCGGCGCATCCTACAATCTCCCAGAAAGCCGAATGTAAAAACACAAAAAGGGGCGTAAATCAATCTGCCCATGCTGAGCTTTCCACGCACCCAGCAGCGTTCACGGTCGTGGAGAGCATCGGCACGGTGGGAGGATGGCCTGAGGCTGCGCTGCCGAGACTCAAACGACATTGACCCAGAGTTGGAAACCCTCAGCTCGGGCTCCTCCTGTCTCACCCAGGATTGCAAGACTTGGCTTGTTGCCTCAGGTATGTTTAGCTCTGTGTTGAAACCACAGCGCGTTGCTTAAGGAGATGTAGTGTTCATGAGTTCGTGCAGAATGATGGTATTTGCTTTGCAGGGGATGCCCTGGCGTAGCAAGGGAATCAGAACTGCCGATTAAAATTGAAAACGCTTACCTATGATGCTGCTACTGCTGCGGCGGCGGCTGCTTTCAATGAACCTCTTGCTGTATTTCAATGTCTTGCCTTGGGCAAATGTTAAGAAAAAGGTTCGCAGACATGTCTTGTATCTTGCATGTGCACATGGCAGGAGATGTGAGACCTGACATCCCGAGACTCCTGCTCGCCAGGAAAGCTGCCACGGCTGCCTGCAGTGCGTGAAGGGCCGCTCTACAACTGAGAGGGTCCACGAGTGCCCCAACAACCTCCCGGCGCAGCTGTGTCAGCATTAGAAGGACATGTTGCTCAGGTGTTTGCATGAGATCAGGGCATGTATCTGTATGTACGTTATACATTACATACGTACATAACTTGCATAACTATCCATATATATTTATGCATAAAGACCTCCTGCCCCACCCCACCCACCCCAAGGCAGGTCTGGTCACTCAGGTGAGTCAACCCCAGCCAGGTTCTGGAGCCGGTTTGAAGATTGAATATTCCCCTCGACAACTATCCTGGGAACTGTCAATCTAGCCCAAGACTGAAGAAGCTTCAACCTTGGACCAGCACAACAGATAACGATGTAAACTGAACGCGCAAAAGGAACCCTCCTAACGTGAGTATCCATTTGCGTCCACACATTGGCTTGGCGACTTCTTGACATTCAATTGAGTTCCAAGAGCCCGGTTGAATCTTCTAAAGCCATAAAACCCTGAATGTCCACAAAGGACAAATCGAGGGGCTCTATTTCCAGCTGAAGGAGTTTTTAGCGATTCTAAAGGCAGATGTACAAATAAAATCGGCAACTCCCGTTCTTAACATGGTACTCCGGGCTTCATGTCCATTCATGAAACAGACTGCGAAACTTCGCAGCGAACTTTCCGAAGACCAGGAAGCGACTCTGCGTGGCGACATCGAGGTTCCCCTCCCCCAACCTAAACCCAAACCCCCGCAAACCCTGCAATGCCTCAACCGCATGCATGCCTCCGTTATCCTCCGTTGGCCTCATCATTCCGGGCCAGAGGCGGCGGCGCGGGTGGGGGTGGAGGCGGCATGGCCTGAAGAGTTTTAGGGTGGTCTGCTCCGTCAAAGCTGATAGGACATGTTCAGCCCGGATGACACAACAGTCAAGCTTACGAGGGGGCCTAGAAAGCATCATCACAACATTGTGCGCTTTGCATTGAGCTTATTGGACGGCTTCGGACAAGTGCTCTTTACTGACAGCGGCTTTATGCTGAACACGAGAGCCCGAGTCTCGAGAGGCCTCATCCTGCCGGTATCGTGACTCTGAGGCCGATGGCCAGAGGGTCTTCTTGCGAAGGGGCCTTGAACCCTCTGATCGTCTATGACAGAGCGGAGGCTGCCCATCATGTTGCAAAATTGTGCCTTGGGTCCGGTAACACTTTCGCCTGCGAATTGGCGTGGAACTTGCAACCAGGTGACTGCTGGACCTCTCAGATACTCGAAACTCCTTCATCTGGTGTGGTATCTTCAACCCAGAACTTTCTTTGCGTTCAAATGTAAGGCGCGTAAGGTGCTTATAACAGGTTTCTTCCAAAACAAATATATAAAAGTCTAACGTGCGCAATAGCTGTGTCCAGCTGGCCTGGGCATGGTAGGCGCCGTTGACCATTTGGTGAGGCCAGTCCTGCGCCAACCCTCTGTACATTTCTGCATGTAGGCTTCAAACTTTAAAGGGCTTCTTGCACGATGCTGTTCGACTATGGTTTTTGGTGAGGCGTTCCTTTTATTCTTCTTCAAGGGTTCAGCGTGTGGGTGCTTCAGAAACTTTGAAGTTTGGAACCAGCATCGCAGCAGGCTGCTTAGATCAGTGCTTTGCCTGTTTCATCCCATATGCTTCCATGGAACCCTTCCCTTGTCAAAAGAGAAGGGTTCCACAAATGGAGCTTGCGTATGCTTCCGTCCAGTCTTGCTACTGTGAACAGGCTCTCTGAAAGCCTTGGGGAGGGGGTTACCAGGTTTATCCTCAAGATGGCGGCGGAAGAAATGGCCCACATCATGCGCGAGCCTGCCTCACATGCGAAGCATGTGAAGACATGTTTTAACGCATGTTGTTTTCACACAAATGCTTTGACCCAAACGGGAAAACACATGTAGAAGCCCATTCCGCGGCCATCTTTCCGGCAAACTTCTGGTTAGGGGGTTGGGCTTCTGTCAGGAAGCTCCTTCACCTTGGACGGGAAACCGCTTCATGTTCACGTCCTTTGCAACTGTTCAACTCCGTTTGCATCCGACGTGGCCCGACGCGTGGACCCCTCCGGGCTGTCCAAGAAAACGCACAGGACGAACACAACATGCTTCGTGCTTCTGGCTTCTTTGGGTGGTCTGTTGCTTTGCCAGCAAAGCTGGCTTTCTTTCGGGCGGCCTGAGCTTCAGGCTTGCAAAGTTTCAGGTGCACACGCTAAGACCCCTTACTCCCCCCCAGTCTCTGCCATGCCCTTTGCTCCAAAACCTGTGAACTCCCTGGCCCTAAACCAGCTGCCATCGAACCACATCAAAACCCTAGAGGCCCTAGAGTTTTGCTAAGGCTTGTTTGTTTTGTGTCCACAAGGCCGAAGCCCCGCCCATCCCCCCACCCTGATCCCCTTCTCTGAGTTTCCCTCAGAGTTGAGACTGAGAGGTTCTCATTTCCTGTTCTCTGGCCATCGCACGAAGTGCTGCACGTGAGCGCAAGTGGCGCTCGAAACCATGGCAAGATGAAGGCTCAGAAGGCCCAATGCTAAATCCAGAACTTCCGCCCTAAGAAACACTTTCCAGGGCCACACAAGACATCTCAAGAACACTGTGGGGGCGGCCTGCAGCATCATATGCTCGTCCATGTGCATCATGTGCCCAGCAGGCATGGTGTCGGCCTCCCGGGATCCCCACTTGCGGCTTTCGAGTCGAGGTTCGGCAATTCGGGGCGAGGATGGCAAGGTTCCGGGCTTGCCTATCTTACGCTTTCTGTGCTTGGGGGAGTGTAGGGTTAAGGCTCGGGACGCCCAGCATCCAACAAGGCAAGTCTCCATTACTTGCGTTCCAAGACCAACCTGCACATGTTCAGCCCAGCCCAGACTTCCGATAACAGCCAACATCTCTCGACACCATATCAGAATCGGACTCGCCTGCAGCATGCAGCCGTCCTGAAATAATGGCAAAGGGCGCAGGCCCTGAGTCCCCATGGTAGCCATAGGTTTGTTAAGGTTTGGGGGGCCAATTAGAGACTTTGGATTCAAGTTTCGGCAAGAATTTGGGCCTCGGGGTGTCTTCCATGAGCCTGGCCCCTCATCCCGGAAACCTGAGATTCAAACAAACCCCATGACGAAGACGTTGCAGCAAAAAAGACAATGTGTACCTCCCAACCAAGTTCAGACATCAACTGTAACAGGGGTTGCACGCTCTGAGTGGCCTTTGTGACACAATATATCTTATCTGTTTGCACCTGATCCTGAGAGCCGACAATGCTTTGCCAACACAACCCGACATCCTGCTTCTGCCTTGCAGTTCACAGCTGAACGTCGAACTCAAGCTCGATGATCCCTGGAGGCTTAGAAAGTCCTCCTGCATCAGCACGCCATGGCCCGTCATGCCATCGTCGGCGAAAGCCAGGCCATCTGCCTAGCAGTTCATGCTAAATCGGCAGCATCATAGCAAGACATGTTACTCAGTCCTTGATTCTCTAGCACAAAGAAGTGTTGGGCCCAGTAGAGGAGGAACCCAAGGGAGGGCTGCACAAGCTTGAGTGGCAAATCCAGGTTTCCTTGAGGAAAGCTTCGGCTTTAAAGATGACTAAGGAGAAGGTAACTCAGACACGTATTTGGGGGTTTCCGAAAATAGGGGTACCCTATTTGGGCGGGGTCCCTTTAAGGGGATTCTATTCTATTTGGGGCACTAAAGGGGTATTCTGGGAGTACCCATTTACTTTTCAGCACCTGTCAGCATTGAGGGAATCTTCCACGTCTTCGAGGGTTTTTGGGCATGGCTCCAAGCCCGTCATATCGCAGTCGTCGTGGCCATCCGTTGGAATAGGTGTAGGAATAGGAGAATTGGAGTGGCAATACTGTGGCAGCAGTACTAGCAGTAGCAAAGCAGAGCAGTAGGAGTAGGAGTAGGAGTAGGAGTAGAGGTAGCTCAGGGTTTAGGGTGGAAGGTTTCAGAGTCGTGGAGTCGCACTGCTTTAGTTCTGGGTTTAGAAAAGTGATGTACATACCAGTGTCAAACATGCTTGACCAACTGCTGCAAAGTCCAGTACCAAAGAGGCCAACCCAGAGCTGTGGCAGCCGAAACCGGAACAAAAAGGCAGGAGTGCATGAGAGAGTGTTCACACTTGTAATAGAGAGTATCAGCCACCCCCCCCCCCCCCCGCTGCAAGGAAAGCTCAAATACGAGCAATCTATACCAATGCCAATACTGAGTGCTACAAGAAAACCGGCGCAAGTAGTCGTAGCAGTAGTACGAGTACGAGTAACAACAACAATGAGAAAAATCGTCGTTGTGGGATCGCAAATGGCAAGGAGTGGCAGGTGTAGAACATGGTCCCCCCCTTCTAGGGGGGGGGGGGGGGCGGGTGGCGGGGGGTGCCGGACGAAACGCGGGACGGCTCCAAGGAGAGAGACGGAAAATGGTCCCAGACCAATTTCGGTTACCCCCCCCCACGGTCACCAGAATTGGTCTGGACCAATTCCGTTTATTGGCGGGACCAAGGGTTACCCCCCCCCCTCCACACAGACCAATTTCAAGGGGGTGGCCGTTGTTGAACTGATTCACTGATAGGAGCAGTGGGAGCAGTGGTGGAGAAGACCGTAGCGATAGTGGTACTGTAGTGTCAGGCCTTGATACTAGGAGCTAGCACCGAGAAGCAAGACTGAGACCAATCATTTGGGGAGCGAGGAGCAGCAGCAGTGCGGTGCTTGTCATCGTCGTTTTCGTCGTCGTCGCCGCCGTCGTCGTCGCCGTCGCCGCAGGCGCCGGCGCTAGCACCGCCGCCGCCGCCACGCCGTCGTAGTAGCAGCAGCAGCGGCAGAAAAGATCATCAAATACAACTCGTCACAAGCTCTACACCTCAGGCGAGCCTGAAGCATGCAGCCGTCCTGAGGCAGTTCAAGCTGAGAACATCGGGGCTGCCCTGGGTTGAGGGGGGAGAGCTTCGAGTGAAGTTGGGGCTTCAGGGGATGCTCACGGCACGTTGCTGGTGTTCCCAACAGAGGGATGCAGAGCGGCACTGCAACAGGACTGAACATCAATCCTCAGCATGCGAAACTTGAAGTCAAAACTACATCCTGCGGTTGGGGCGCTGGTTTAATGCCACAAACGGCGACAGAAGGTGTCGCGATCGGAGGGCCCGTAGCTTGCCCCCTAGGGCAGTAGGCTTCCCGTAACCCCGGACTCTTGTAGTCTCTTAGTTTCACATCATTGACTGTTCAATAACTACTTCCCAAACTTCAAGCCGCCAAAAACGAAAAACCCGACTGCCACACCCCTATGCAACAAAATATTGCAATTAAATTTAATGAACCGCGTTGGAGATAATCCATGGGCTATACTGTTCGCTGCAATAAACACAAATTTGTTGGCTGACATTACAATTGCAGTCACAAGAGCACAAATACAAATCACCAAAGAAGAAGAATATGAAATGGATTTCATAGGCAACCCTCCCTCCTCCTGCAGGAGCGGGCCATGACCAGCAGCCATGCCATCCTCAATCTTTGCAAAGTGTCTCAAAGTCTGGGAGTACCAGGGCTGCTGAGCAAACCAAGCCTCCCGGACTCAGCCGGATTTTTAAGGGACCCGAAGCACCGACACCCGCGCCGAAGCTGCGCTTTTGGGCCCTCTCTGCCTCCTCCTCTCTGAACATGCGAAAAGTGGGCAGGGATCCTCAACCAGGATCCTACATGTTCACTGCGAAACAGTGAGGCAACCCGAGAACTTGCAGCTGCTTCAGCCCTGCTTCTCAAGTGTGCTTGAAAACCTTGACATTCTTGGAGAAGTGAGCCAGAGCATTCTGTCTCAAACCCTAGTGACAGCCACAGCAGTGTCTCTAGCAACCCTCGAACCAGCGCCCAAACCACAAGCTGCCCGAATTTCTCTCAGTCAAGCTCGAAAGGCGCCCCACACCGCTTCTGTGAATCCTATGCCCTTTTGCACGCATGGGCACCCCACCAGGCACATGCCCTCCATCTCCAGGAGGTGCACGTGCCTTGAGACAAGCTTGGAACTCTGAGCAGTAGCTCAGTAGCGCTTGCTTTACTGCACATTCCTGGTTTAATGTCCACAAGTCGGATCCCTCGATGTTGTGTGCGCTAAGGGCCAAACGAGGTTGAAATCGACGGGTACACCGTGGGATAGAAGGCCTGGCAAGCAGAGACTCGAGGCTTCTGCACAAAAACAGCGCTCCCTCCCAAAGCCCCCACCCCCAACCACACCTGAAAACTTTTCACTTGAGCCTTAAATCTGGATACTATTTTTTTTGCCATGCGATGCCACGCAGTTTGAGGCCTCGGCATTTTTTGCAGGGTCTCGGCTAATTCGGCTTTTGGTTGAGGAGTCCGGGCTTGTTGGTGCGATCGTCAGGCCTCTGGTCTGTAGGGTTTGAAGGGCTGCTTCACAAGCTGTTTGTGCTGGTGCCCTCACTTGGGCCAGGCCTCCTGTTGGTAGGCCTCGTCCGTCCACTCAAGTGGGTGGTGGACCTGGAGGCTTCATCAACTTCACCCGGTTCTTCAGTGGACTTCGGACATGTAAAAAAATGTAGAACTAGGCTCGTTTAGGGGAAGGTGCCCTTCTTAACCCCAAGAACCACTTGTTTCCATCTGCACGCATCCGAGTTTTATTCTGGGGCGTTGAGTGTGAGGGGTTCGGGGCTCATTGTGCCAATGACAGGAGGCGTGTGGTGCAAGGTCTGTGTGCAGGTGGAACTTAAGGGGTGGAGCAAGAAACATGGAAGATGTCAATACCTAGCTGGACCTAGCTGCTCTAATTCTCGGAACATGAACTATGATTCCCTCACTTTGCGGGGGAACGGCAGCCGCCGCCGGGACAACAGCAACACAAGATGTTTACGAAAGGCGAACACGTGCGGACCTTCAATTTTCAAAGGGCAAAGGGTCATGCCTCTGCCCACGGCATTGACCAGGCATCTTCGCCTTGTCGGGATCAAGCCGAGTGCCAGTCGGGGGTAGGCCCAGGGGCCAGGGCTTCAAAGGCCGACAAACAGAGAACCCTCATGGAGCCGAACAGCGTGTACAGAACGAAACTTATCTGCTTCCTCTCTCGAAGGGAGAGAGCCACCCGAAGGCGAGCTCGAACTGTCTCTTTCCTTCCTCTACACGTAGTCCCCGAAAGGACCGCCCGCAAGCGCATGCTCCAGTGGTCTGTTCGTTTGTGAGACAAATCGTATCGGGAGCTCTTAATGGGGAAACAGGAACAACTTCCAAGTTATAGTAACCAAGGAGTTCTTCTTCCCTACTTATCTCTCTCTCTCTCTCTCTCGCTCCCTCTTTTGTCCAGACCCCTGTTGAAAAACCTTTTTCCTTGTGAGGTCTACAGCTCTACTGGATACGAATAAGTTTTTGCTTTTTGGGCTTACGACTCTTAGGTGTTACGGTTGGGCACCTATGCCTGAGGATTTTGTTCGTCTTTCGGGCTCTGAGGGCTGACTAGGTCTCTATTAAGGTTGGGGCTTCGAGCATGCAAGGGGTAGTGGTAGCGGTAGCGGTGGTGGCAGTTGTAGTGGTAATGGTGGTGTGGTGGTGGCGGTAGTGGTGGTGGCGCTTGCTGTTGTAGCAAGTAGGAGGGCGCAGGAGTAGGAGTAGGAGTAGGAGTAGGAGTAGGAGTAGGAGTAGGAGTAGGAGTAGGAGTAGGAGTAGCAGTAGGAGTAGCAGTAGGAGTAGGAGTAGGAGTAGGAGTAGGAGTAGGAGAGGAGTAGGAGTAGGATTCAAGAGTAGTAGTCGAACATGACGGAACTTTACAGACGGATTCCGTCATCCTTTCTCTACTTGCCTTTCTTCTTTCTTTTCTTGCCCTTCCATCCTGCACTCATCAGAACGCACATGAGCTCATAAACCTCCTGCCTGTCCAAGCACTACTCGCGGGCTGCGGCCTGCAGGTTTCTCCGGGAAGGTTGAGCTTCAGGGCTTGGGACTTGAATGGAGTGAGGGGGTAGTGCGCTAGTACCTGCAGGCCGCCATAGGGGGTCCTGTGGAGGGTGGGTTTGGTGCTGCGGTGTTCCGGAACCAGGTAAACCGTTGGTGGCCTTGAAGTGATGAAAACAAATACGGCTCCCAAGTTGTCCTTGCTTGAAGTGCTAAGCATGACAGAGGAAAACATCTCGACCGAAAAGGTCACCTCCTCCTCATCAAACCTGTGTCCTTGCATCCCGTGATCCACAACCCTAACACCAGGGCCACCTCAACACAAGGTCCGCTGCAGCCCGCCTGTCTTGCCTGCATGTCCAACTGCTTGAAAACTCGCCTGCAAGGAAGCTCTGCCATTCTGCACGTCTTACCTGATCTCAAACCCCGCGGGCGCGCACCCGCCCACTGCCACCAACCTGCCCACTCAACCCTCTCCCTCCCCGCTCGCTGCACCCAGTAGGTGAAAAAACTGTGATCATAGCTCATCAGAACAAGCCCATGCTGAACCAGAAAGTGATCGGAAAGAGAATGCAGAACCCTAAGCCTTAAACCAGCGCCTGCCTTTGTCGACTTGGCGAGGGGCTGCATCCCTGAACGGAGCGCGAGTTACGGATTTCTAGCGCGGACTGGCTCAATGGCTCAAGATGCTCAAGCGGCCTGAGCGGCTCGCAACAGTCCCTGCCTGAATTCATGCCTCGTAGCGCTTGCAGGTGTCGCCGCTGCTCGCGGCTCACCTTCGCGATCAGGACCGGTTTGGACCTCTGACAAGGCCCTGGAATCTGGAAGTTCAGAGCTTAAGTTTTCAGGGAACTCGAAGCTCCAGCCCTAGACCTTAGGATTACAGGGAGAATCACGACTAGCTACCTTCCCTGGCACTGCGTGCGAGGACCCAGACATACCTGAACCGAAGTTCCCTTTCAAAGAAGCAAGTATGTAAGCCCTCAGCCCTAGACAGCGCCGAATGTCCGTTTCCCAACCCCCTCCTTCCAGCCCAGCCTTCGGCGGGTCTTTTCCACCTGCATTTCAGGTCTGGGGGACTTGGAAGGCTCTTGGACACGAAGAGTTTCAAGTCGATAAGACGATGAACAGATGAAACTCTGAACAGGCGCTCGGGAAAGGTGGCAGTTCAACAGTGCATTGTTGAGTACGCCAGCCCTTGCACGCTCCCATTCTCCCAGCCCGCACCCCTCCCCCCAGACACACCATGACCCTTGCCGGAGCCCGAAATTCACGGGCTTGGCCAGGCATTGACACCAAGGTTAAGGCGGGCTTGCCCGAACCCGTCCCGTAATTCACGTGCCACGAACGACAACAACAAACAAGAATAGCAATGATAAAAATTATCCCCCACCCCCACCCCTTCCCGCACCCGCACCCACAACCGAAACAGCAACAACCACGACCACCACGACGATGATGACGACGGACGAGGACGAGGACGACGACGAGGACCAGGAGCACGACCATGACGATGCCCTAAAAAAAATGCCCCTTGCCACCTCCCCTCCTCCCTTTCTCGGCTGGACCGGGGCCTCGCACTTCGAGGCGCGGGGCCCTTTGTACCCGCTGGCACAGTGCCTTGGAGTTCAGACCGTAAGCTAAACCCAGCATACGAAGCTGGACTAGTGGGCCAGGCACACCAGGACCCTGGCACGTTCTTCCCATACACAGAGATGCGGACTAGTGACCAAGAAAAAGCCGTAGTCGTGTGCCCGGCATACCCGCTGTATACAACTCATCAGAGACTAACCATGACGAACCAACCATGACTAACCGATTAAAACCTTTATGTCAACAGTGGAGCGCACTTTGGGGCGAGGGGGGGTCGGGAGCTGTCCCCTTGAAACCACGCACTCTGGGCCACAGACTCGTCTCCGACGCCAGGGTCGCAGCCGAGGACTCGCCTCACAGTGCTTTGGGCTGATTTGGGCCCTGGACTGGGGCCGCAAGGGTGGCGACCAGGCAAACTGTTTCCACAGAGCTCAAAAGCTTCCGCCTTTTTTGCATTGCGGGACCCCAACTCCGGCGAGTGAGCCAGTGCATAAGCCTGAGAGCCAAGCTTTCCTCGAGCTCTGTGCTCGCATCTGATTTGGAATTTGCCACTTGCACCTGCAAAAGGGTCGCCAAAGTGCAAAGTTCAGTGCTTTGGGCATAATCGAAAATGTGTAAGGAAAATGCGGGGAAAAAACACTTGCATTAGTGGCCTTGTCAAATTTCAACAAAGTGGAAAGGAAACCCAGCATTTCCAGAATGCAAGAAATGGAGAATGCTCCTTTCAGAATTCTCCGCGCAGGCCCCGACTAGGCCTTCACGGTCCTTTACAAGTATGGGGTTGTGCATTGAGGGCTTGGGACGTCATGCAAAGTTAGTTGCAGAGTTAGTTGGCTTCTAGGCCTCAAGATATGGCTCTGCCAAGTCTGGACCCTGGTGATACGCCCAAGCTTGGGCAACCTGGTGTGGCAATCCCTCTCCCTTCACTTCACCCGCGAACCTTCAGGGCAGGAGCCGCAAATCAACATTCCCGAAACGCACAAGCCCCGAGCTCTCACACAAGAACCCGACAGCCAAAACAACAAGAACAATCATTACTTCGATCATCCCGACCCTGCAACTCCTGTACCTGATGTGGGAGCCATCCTGCCGTTTCCGGACAGGTAAGTTACTTCGCTCTCCGCAGACTTCTCTGCAGGTGGGTACTCCAAGATACTCGGCCGAGCCTTTTTGAACACGCTCCAGGGATCTCTCTGTGAGCTTGGGCCACTCGGCGGGATTCTTTGCAGGCTTCTCTGGGCCCACTCCGATACTCGGCGGGACTCTCTGCAGGCTTGTCTGCGACCGGCACTCCTGGGCGTGGGTGGGCACTTAAGGGATACTCGGCGGGACTCTTTACGGGCTTCTCTGCGGAAGGGCACTCCAGGGATACGGGATACTGGGTGGAGATTCTGTGAGGGTTGGCACTCGTATGGTCTTTGGTCTCTCTGCGGAATTCTCTGGGGGCGAGTGCTCTAGGGACCAGACCAGGAGGGCGAGGAGCGGGCGAGGAGAAAAGTTGACTTAAGACCTAACAACCACCCACACACCGAGGGTGAGAGCAAAAAAAAAGTATGGATGCTTGTGTTGGGTGCAGTCCCTGCAAAGTTCGATCACCTGATTCAGAGGCTCGAATTTGTCAGCCTTCTCGGAAGACAGCGTCTCTTGACTTTCCAGCTCTGGCTGCGACGGGTCCTCTCAGCCCCAGCCCCGATGATGCTACAAGGATTCTTGTTCGAGCCCACTAACGGCTATTGGCTCGGCCCAGCGAAGCCTTGCACGAGTTTGGATTCATGTGGCACACACACACAGAGACACAGATATATATATATATACACACATGGAGACACACACCATGAACGGACACGCTTTGACATGCTCTGACACGAAGTTCAAAGCCGTCTTTTGTCAGGGTTTTAGGGTTGGATGCAAAGGGTCAGGGTTTGTGATTTTGGGGATGTCGGGGTTCCAGTAAACCTCGGGTTTGGTTGAAGGCCCACAGGAGGTTTAGAGCTTACAGCTTAGAGGGTTCCAAGGATGCTCTTCTTCTCTGTCTCTTGCTTTCCTGACTATCCTCTTTGTCATTCTTACGATTCTTCTGTATTCCTTGCGCGCAGGTACAAACATCCTTTTCATCGATGCCTACTGTGGCTTGCTTGACCTCTCTTCCACCTTACTGTGCCTAGCGGCACTATGACATCTCCACTGCTTCGTGCACGAGCATCTGCACGGTAGCCAACACCACACACGATCGAAGCAGCCGGCAAAGTGACTCCGTGACTTCCCAAATCATAAAATCACCTAGGATCCCGCCATCCCACCCAATCAGTCAGGAGAGTCCCATCGGCGACTGCCAACAAGAACGAACCCGATACCGTCCTGCTTAGTGAAGCACACAAAGCACACGCACACAAGCGGACCCACGAGCAACAATCTCCAACTCCGCTTGCGTGCTGAAAAACGAAGCTAGATTCGACAAGAACTGCGCAGGTGTGGGAGGCAATCCTCCTTGGTGTCGCCCTTCTCCTTCTCACCCTTCTCGTCTCCACTCCTGAGCAGTCCATGAGTGGGTTTGGGGGTATTCAGGGGTTTGGGGGCTTTAGGATGTTATTCCGATGGCTTTGGTTTCTGGTGTCGCGTGAGCATCTGTCCCTAGAGGATTCAAAGCTCCCGCTTCCACAGGCAGGTCAAGACAAATGGCGCACGTGTTTCAAAGCCAAAGCTAAGCTGAAGCCGGAGCAAATGGACCAGAAATGAGAGGCTTTCTAAACTTTGCCCACACCAGAGCCTGAGCCCCCAAGCCCAAGAATGCAACGCAATACAGGCTTAGTCAAGAAAAGATGAGGATGGGATGTGGGATGCTCAAGGTTGTAGACTGTTACGCCTGCAAAGCTGCCTTGAGCCTCTGAGCCTATGAAGTCTGCATCCTGCACACAAAGTCCATAGGCTGGGCGTGCGGCTTCGCCCACCCGAAGGCTTTGGGATTGGTGACCTTCCCCACACTAGGGAGCGTCATGGAACATGCAGCGGGGCGAAGAAAGAATCATGGCCCAAGTACCCAAGAACACTCCAATCCAAGATCCGCAGAGCATCCGCCCGAGTTCGGAACCCTCAACCCTGGTCCCGAAGACCTTCCTGACTCAGTGAACAGCTACAAGTAGGGTTGGGCTGGATTTAGGGTTAGCCAACAAGCCTCAACATTTGCCGCGGTTGAGCTGGTCAGCAGGGCCTTGCGGCTCTGGATGCCGATGGCACGCATCCGCCCCACGTACTCGAGAAGCTCGTCGATCTCTGCCTCCAAGGCACGTCGGTTGATGTCGGTTGCGAGGCTTCCCTGCTTCACTCAGTTCAGGATCTTAGGTGTGGAGCCTTGGGGGACTGGGCAGTCGGCCTGGACATAAACTTTGACCGAATCGGATCTTTGACAGCTTGTCACACTGATTGGACATGCACCATTCGCCAGCGGTCGCCTTTTTGTCCGCCGACCCCAGCGGTAGCAGGGCGGCGTCAGTGAAGACCCCCCACCGCCCTCACCGCCCTCACCCGCTCTCACAGCATGCTGCTCATGACACCTTGAATTGGAGTGTTTTTGCATTGTTTGGCTTCAGTGCATCACCCTTCGCCCTCACCCATGACGCCTTGAATTGGACCTTTGACCCCCCCCACCCCATCCATTCAGGTGGTTTAAAGGGCCGAGTGCATGCCCGACCACCCCCACCCCCCCCCCCCCCCCACGCCCCCCCACCCCCCACCCCCACCACACTGACCCCCCCCCCCCCCCACCCACCCCCCCCCCCCCCCCACCCCCCTCCCCCATCTCTATCGTCAGCCCTCACTGCTCTCATCACTCCCCCTCCCTCACCGCTCGACACCAACCCTCTACCCTCACCTCGACTCTGAAACCCACCCCCCCCCCCCTCCCCCCCCTCCCCACCCCCCCATCCCTTCCCTTCCCTGACAAATCCCCCCCCCCCACCCCCACCCCCCCACCCCCCCCCACCCCCCCCCACCCCCCCCCCCCACCCCCGGCCCCTACCCCCTACTCCGCCCCTGACAAATCTCTAGTTTGAGGGATTCCAATCCACGCCCGCCCTAACCGCCTCCCCACTCTCATCACTCCCCTGCCTTCCGCCCCCAACTCCACCAACCCTCGACCGTCACCTCCCCTGTCCACCCGCCGCGCTCCACCCTGCCTTCCGCCCCAACCCTCTCACCAGAGCTGGTCAAATGAGTCAGGCCCCCCTTTCCGCCAGCCGCCCCCACCCTCTCCCACTCCCACTCCCTAACCCTCCCACCAACCCTCCCCAGCCCTCATCATTACCCCCTCCCACCATCGTGCACCATCCGACCGCCCCCCCGCTCTCACCGCTCTCATCGCTTCTTCATCTCTATGCCCCCCAGTCCACCCCTGCCTTCCGCCCCCAACTCCCTAATCCGACACCAACCCTCTACCGTCACCCCCCACACCCCCCACCCCTTTCCACCCCCACCCACCCCCACCCCCCCCGCCCCCGCCCCCCCCGCCTGCCCGCGCTCCACCCTGCCTTCCGCCCCAATGCGACTGTCTTGGGTCTGGGGTCGGCGGCACTGGCGGTAGCCATTAAATCGGGCAGCGCGAGGTCCCCAAAGGACCGAGCAAATGCGGACCTTTTAGCCCGGGTCGTCCCGGGAATAGCCTTGCTGGCCTCTGGCCTTCTGCGAAGCAGAATTAGGCCGGACGCCAGTGCCGCCGACCCCCGCGTGCCGCCGGTGAACGGTTTTTTTTTCGTGGTTTTTTGCGTCGCCACGGAGGCCCCCAGAGGGCGCGCATCATGAGCATCAGCGGGTCCAGCCCGGGACCCCCAGGCGCGCATCAGGAGCATCAGCGGCTCCCGGGGCGGGACCCCGGGGGCGCATCAGGAGCATGATGCCCCCCAAAGGGCGGGCATAAGCGACGTGTCTAAGCCCGGGGCTAGGAAAAAGGGAGTTTAGGGGCCTTATAAAGTGCTTAGAAACGTTAAGGGAGTCTAGGAGCCTCAAACGCTTAGAGATTTGAAGGGAGTTTAGGGGCCTGAAAATGCTTAGAAACTTAACGCTTAGAGATTTTAAGGGAGTTTAGGGGCCTCAACATGCTTAGAAACTGCTCGCCCCGGGCTTCTGCGTGCGCTGCCCGCCCATGGGCGCAGCCCCTTAAAATAATACCAAGTATAATACCAAGGAAAAACTATTATAACACCGGCCCAAGCGAACCGAACAAATTCCTGCGAACCGACATGCAGGTCCCCAACAGATACATGAGATGTGCTTTCCCAGTTCACGTCTGACTTCAGGCCCTTCAGGCAGTCACGTTGAACCTTTGAAAGACTACTGTTTTTTATTTAAGGGAGCGTCCACGTTGGGGTCATCTCATGCTATGCGAAGGCGAAGACGCTGGATTTGTGTGAGCTTGAGCTTGAGCCGATGAGGCGTCCATTTACAAGTCATCTTTGGCACATGCATGGCCCTTCCCACAACGAAACAACAGCGCTGTGGAGATGTTCAGACCCCATCCCGTTCAAAGAGCTCCGCGCCTTGACTCCCTGGTTGAGGGCCTCCTGTGGAGCAACTCTGGTCTTTAAGGGCTCGACTTGCAACTCCCAAGGTTCCCTGGACAAACACTTAAGGCACACATGGCGTGGGCTCGGCTTCGGGTAGGGCTTGGGGTCAACCGCAAGCTGTATGCAAGTTTGACAGCCCCATAGCCCCACAGCATGCAGAGGTCCTTGCAAGACGGCTAGACTAGCAGAGTGTCAGTGGCAAGTGCGGAAGCAGTGGGCACTAACATGAGGAGTAAAAGAAAGGGAACCTGGAGGGCAGAACCGTCATATTGTGCCGCGCTCCTCTAGGCGAGCCATAAAAAAGAACATGGGAGGCGCATCAACGAGTCAGAAGCTAGGCGTTTTAAAGGTTTTGTGATGTTTTGGGGTATTGTTTTGTTTCCGGGTGTCTGGTTTAAGGTTTAGGTTTCGAACGTAGGTGTTTGGATTTTTGGTTTAGGGTTTACCGGTTGAGGGGTATACTTGAGGAACGAAAGGCGAAACGGGCGGTTTGGGTGCAGCGACGGTCAAGGATTCAAAAAAAGGGGGCCCACAACCTCAGCCCCCATATTCAAGGCTCCGACATTTTGCCCTAATGCAGCAGAGAGTTCGCACCCCAACGACCCTGATGTTGGAGCTGACATGAACTGACCTGTGGAGTTTGTGTCGGGCCACTCATCTAGCCTACAGAGTGCTCTGCTACTCGGCCATGCGAAAGATATCCACAACAGGACCGGGGGGGACCGAGGGGAACATGAACCCGGGACAAGAAACGTGAAGCTGAAGAGTGCCGACAGTGGCGAAAAGCTGAAGGCGTTGCAACTCCGAAGCTCAGAAACTTGCGGCACAATATCGCAGCCAGGAAAGCTAGCAGCCACCTTAGAGGACAGACATTCGCCCACCCGCCTGAGCAAAAGCCTTGGAAACTCACAAAAGTCAGCCCTGCATCTTCACGGACAAGCAAGTAGGGCTTCGGACTGGGGCACAGGCTAAGGGTTTTAAGCTAGAACCTGCACTCTGGCACAACACTGAAACCCATCAAGAACCGGGGGGGAGGCGGGGGGGGGGGGGGGGGTCGGCGGTCCTTGAGACCTGCCACCAGCAAGGCTTCATCCTGCTACAGCTCGGTTGGGGAGGTCTGTTGAGGGGCCGATTTCCGCGGGTTCAGTCGGAAAGCCTCGAATTCGTACAGGAACACATCTGTTTCCTCGATGTCTCTTAGGTTTGGCCTCTCCATTCAGAGGACATTTCTGCTTCCTTTATATTTATTAGAGTCTATGTTGTATCCATAAAAAGAAATCTCTGTCAATTTTTCACATCTCAAGAGGAAACCTCGAATTGCCTCTGCTTGCTCTGCTGTCACAGTATCTGCTAATACTGTATGGAAACCTTTGTTTCTTCTTTTTTTCCACGCACTCTCTCGGTTAATCAGAAACCTCCGATATTGTCATTTTCAATGTGATGACCTCTATTGTGTCTATAGTGTCCTCTAACTGCTTGGTCGTTTGCTAGCAAAACCTCGATTTCCTCTATAATATATTCTACGCTACCCTCTAATAGGATAACATGTATTCCCCTTGTTTTCCATAAGATAAGCTTTGTGTTCTTTACATGTTCGCTGCTGTTTAATGTTTATTTAACGGTGAGAACCTCCTTTATATGAAAGGTGCTCTATATCCTACGATGAAAGGCCTCTGCATTGCAATAAAGGATTCCAAAGGATTCGCCGGATTCGCCGGATTCCCATGCGAATCCAAAGCATTTCCTCATGATGGCCTGCACCCTAAAACTTTGTACTTGAATGTGCGTGTTTTGTATTGGGACTCCCTTGTGACACCCGCACGTGTTCTTGCGGAGCACAGCTATCGAGCAAGCAAGTTCGTACGGCTCGCAAAAAGCAAAGACCATACGAAGATAATCCTTACACTCAGGGCTAAGGACTGAATGCAGCAACATCCTCCCGTGCACTCTCAGTCAGCTAAACTCCAAATCGCCGCACACCTGGGCCTATATCCCAAGGTCCGTCCACGTCTGTGCCTTGCAACCCGAACAACACCCTGTACATTCACAGGCCTGGCAGTTGGTGATCTCGTCGTAAGCCCTCTGGAGCTTTGCCTGCAAGCAGGGAGCACGTCTTCTTGCAATGGCTTTAGCGTGCTGTTTACTCTAAGCTTGGAGGCTTGTGCACGTGTTTCTTCAACAGTCCCATGCCAACACGTGCTTCCATGACACGCAAACATGCGAAGCCGGGAAGCGTTGCCCCGCAACAGTTTTCACGAAGCATCAAGGCCCCGAGGCTGGCCCCGTGGGACCTTCAGCCGTGGACGTTCGGAGCAACAACTCCTGATTTGCTTTCCGGATTCTCCACACGTAGGCCATGACAAAGAGGAATGCGGCACATAGATTTTCCTACCGTCCTCCTAGTCTCACCGGTGGGGCAAATCAGGTTCTAACACCATTGAGCCAAAATAGCTATGGACCTCCTATAAACAAACGCTGCTGGCCTCCCAATTGTGCATTTCGAACTTCTCCCGGTCAAAGCTGCGGCAGACCATGTAGAACGAAACGTCCGCCTGGCTGCAATGTGCGAGGTCTCGAGTTGAAGGTTGGGACGGTTTGGAGGTATTCACAAAAGACCTGCAGACAATAACTTGGGTGGAAAACTGCTCCTCTGTTAGCCCTGAGCCGTAAGTGCCACGAAATTGGAACCGTTCACTTGGGTTGATGCAACAGCAGCGCAATGATGCTGCATCAGGTGCCTGATGGACGTACTCGCCTCGGAAGACACGAACAGGACTTCAGAGTCAGGAAGAGAAGCTACCTGTTCTACTTTGCATTCCTGGTACCGCACGAGGTCATGATGCAACGTAGTCATTGGACCATTTACGACATCTGACAAGTGAACTTGCTACAGTGACGCACATAAGCAATCGCAAGGGCTTCTCATATCTTCCTACGCCCTACGCGTTGATACGCTTTGCAAAGTGCGATCCTGATCTTGACCTGCAGATGCTCGGGCCCTTTACATAAAGCCGAAGCCAACCCGAACATGCTAGAATTTGATGAGCGCGATAGGTTTAGAGAAGATTCGTATGCTAAAGATCTTAAAACCAGCAAGCTTGCGGTTTGTGCGGCTGAGAACCAACAAAGAAGCATGGGGTGAGGGCAGCCCAACCCCCCCCCCCCCACCCCCAATTGCAAACACCTTGCGCGGATGACAGGTTGGGAAAAGACTCGTACGCATTTAAAAAGGAAGTCTTCTCGTAGGTCCGGCAAGCCTGGTTCCGTGGTCCCCTGTGGTCCTTTGGTCCGGCACTCTCCTAATCCTGTGGTCCCTGGTGCTGTGGTCCCCTGTTCCTGCGGTCCTCTTGTCCCGTGGTCTCCTGGTCCTCTGGTCTCCGGTCCCTGAGTCCGCGGCCCCCCAAACCCCGCGTTTTTTCCGCATGCAAACGGCCAGGTTACCGTATCAGGAAGACCATGCCATGGAGAAAGACATGCGTTTTTGTTGCATACAATTCTTTTCCCAACCCAAGGTGTTTGCACATGGAGGGGGGGTACACCCATCACACGCGCGCAATGTGTTTGCAAATGGGGTGCCTGCACCATGCAAGGCGCACCATTCGACGCGGAAGAATCTGATTGATACAAGCCAAGCTCATCTTATAACGAAGATCTTTAAACATACGAATCCTTTCCAAACCCGTTATGCCTGTCACGTGTTTGCACAAGGGGGGGGGGGGGCGGGTGCGCCCTCACGGCCCCCCTTCCCCTAGGAAAAGAAACACTGGACCCTTGCAAAGCGTCACGCCCAACAGTTTTCTCAAATTCCACACCTTGTTCAGTAGGTGTCTTTTTTCCCTGCCACACAACGTCCCATAAAGGCAAGGTGCCAAACAGTAAACACTTGTCTGCGAGTATCCCAAAGCTCAAGGTCCTAGCAAGCTCTGCCTTGTGTACTGTGAGATCTGAACAAATTTCAGTGCAGGCTAAGGGACTCTTAAACGGCCGCAGGGTGTTGAACAGCGACTTCAAAACGCTGAAGAGCCAATGCCTGGAGCCGCGTGTATCTGCAACAAGACTGAAGGGTATCGGGAGATGGACTCAAAATCTTTCCCGAGCACACGGAGCAGCGGTGCATTGTGACACAAACGGCAGCATTTGGCAGAACAAAGGCAGACAACAACCAGGCAGCGGACGTGAGGGCCGTGTACCACTCCTCCTCCTGCGGCGCGGGCTGGCACAAGCTCAAAGTTGGGAGGCTCTTTTTCGTCTGCTGTTCTATACAAACCGGTGTGTAGTTGGCAGGTGAAAAACGTAACAACAGTGATGAATCTAAAATGGTAATAGCAGCAAGAACAGCAACAACAGGCGCAACACTCGTCTGAGCAGTAGGAACAAGTAGCCTAGCAACTTTCCAAGCAGAAACAGTCGAAACAAGACATAGCAAGTATTACGAATAGTGATAACGCTGCTGGGCCATCCGAACAGCGCTTGATGGTGTCTACCAGGGTTCACGAGGGCTCTCACCGTCCGCTGTGTGCTTGCTGGACATCAGGGAGCCAGTTTTGGCTGCTAATGGGTCCGTTGGGTTTGCAAAGTTGGAAGCACCATCTAGTTGCGTAGCCTGCGGAATGGCCATGGGCCCGATATCGTCTGGAGAAGCCACATATTGTGTCCAGACAATCTGCATGCCAGCCGCTCTGCGCAACGCACTCCGGCATCGCTTGGTGCCTCCCTTTTCTGAAGATCCTGGCCTTGACCATAACTGAGCATAACTGAGCCAATGGCCTCCCCCCCCTCCTCCCACATTGTGAGGCTTGGCCAAGTTGACTTGGCCGCGGTAGGCAAGACCCCAACGTGCGGCGATTTCAGCGAGAGAGCTTGACAGTGGTACCGTTCGTCGTCGTCCTCATCATCATGATTGTCCTTGTATATGACGACAAAGAAAAGTGCTAGCAACAAGTTTCCAATGGCACTACGGCACCGCTTGCAAGTATCATGATACGCACGGGAAGCTGAACAATCAACACGTGGGCAGCAATACGGCACCAGAAAGCATGCAAGCTATGCAAGCCACATGACGGAGTTTATGGCACATACTTCACCTTCGAGAATGGCTGAATTCAAGACACTGACGTGTAGCCGTGGCCCTGCCTGCAGGTACTTGGCGAGAAGGCTCGGATGGACCTGCTGCGCAGGCTGCAGTTTGTCCGTGCTCGGAGTGCTCCCACGATCGGTCGAACTGAACTCAGTTGCTCTTCCGGTCTCTGCAGCTGCCTGAGCTCTACAACTAAGCATCGCATGACTCTGCCACGGCTGCTTCAAATAGGCCATCATCACTTCAAGTGAAGATGCGAGCGAGCGAAAGTTTATTCACGGAGGCAAAGCACAAAACAACAATAGAGTACACCCAGCATCTTGCGAGCAACTTGAGTGCCTACCCCAAGCACGGCAAAGCCCCCCTACGAAAGTCTCGAAGAAGCTCAACCGGCTCAAGAAACTCTGCACTCGACAAGCTCATGAGCCTAGACTCCTCCCAATCTTCGGGCCCCGGCCGCTTCCCCACTAGGATGGACATCCTTGGCTTCCGACGCGGCAGGGTTTTGACTTTTGGGGATGCTGCGATGCTGTGAAGTAACATGCAGACCACAAAATCGCTTGGAAGCTCCAAGCTGCCTGCGCTGTGCGAAACATCTCTCTGAATCACGAGCCTGCACAACCTTCCTGTCAAAAACAAATAATCTGTGGTTTCACGGTGCTATTTCTGATCAGCGTTAAAACCCGACACCCTAAACCCATGCCCTAAGCAACACAAACTGAATCCTCAAACAACATCCCCCAAAAACTTCCAACCCCAGAACGCCAACCAACCTCAGGCCCGATTCTCAACCCGAGTTCAGTCCCCAAAAACCTCTCCTGGACTGGACCCCACGGTGCGGCAGTAGGTGCCCGGCCGCACTGCCCACCCCGCGCCAGCCGAAACGGAAGATGAAGCTTCCGGAGTGCCTACCCAGGCCAGGGGTTGAGGGTTTAGGGTTACTTAGGGTTTTCGGGGACTTGTCAGACCAGGAATTGATAGGTTTTGGGAGTCTGAGGGGGTGCAGAGTTGCATGGAATGTAGGGTTGTGCTATCGCCAGACATCGACCATCTTACATCTCTCGACGCTGCACCTCGAATGCTACATCGAGCAACCCGGCCCAGTCAGATGCAACGTTAGTCAGAAACTTCTTCATCGCCGTTTCAACAAGACAAATACTAATAATCCCTTCCCCCTTGTATCAATACACCCCTAACTGGGCCCCTAACATACAAAACTCCCTGGCCCCAAAAACCCTGTCCGGCCCCTTTCAAGATCTCTCAAGAATTAGAGGGGTGGGGGGGGGAAGCCTGAAACGTAGGTGCCCTAAAGCACCTGCTCTATGACTGGGCCAACAAGCTACAAGGACGGGCTGTTTGTTCGAACAAACGATAGGAATCCCCCCTAACACGAAAACCCTTGGGGGGGTACTGCTAAGGAGAAGGGATTGTCGAACATCACGTCGGTATCGTCACCGAACCGTACCCCCATCTTAACACAACATTGACCGATCCACACAACGGCGCCCCCTCCACCCCACCCCCCACCCCTGCACCCCCCACCCTTCGCTTAATTGCCACATGTGGATTTGCAATCGAAGCTGGTGGGACCGACAGATCCTTCAACCACAGAATTAGATTCGATTCTTTTCACTCCGCCATCCATTCCAGTCATTGGGTAGTTCATGGCTACTCCGTGTTAGTGGCTGCTATCTTGTAGTGCCACAGACGGCCCAGCAGGCTGTCGTTGCGGCTGCCTGTTGTACCGCAGCCATTTTGCGCTAGGTGCACGGAGGCGTGTCGCCATAGTCAATCCAAAGTATCGTCCAAGTCTCTGCCCGTATAACTCAGACTGCTGTGAAGAGACTTGCGGCGACCGCAAGCTTCAAGTTGCTTTGAGCCTGAGGCCGTTCTGGAACGCAGACGCGTCCAGAGCAGTCCGTGTCAAAACTCTGGTGTTGCACCCTGCCTTGTTCACCAGTTGACTTCAACTCGCGTTTGCAGTTCAACGAGGGTGCGGGCTCTGTTATTCTCTGATCCCTGCCTGTGCAGAAGCCTAAAACCTTAACGAGCGGGCTTTGCGTGTAGCTCGCGCAGGCGTCGTGCGAGGCAGCCCGGATGGGCATCACAAACTGGCGCACAGGCACTAAGTCCGCCAAGTCCCGCCTGAGCTTCGAGAAGGCCAGCTGGCACTCTTTGACCGTCAGCGCCTTGGCACACGCGAGTGGCCACGAGCGTCTACAGAAGACGCGAGGTGCACCAGATTCAGGGTTTAAGACGGGTAGACCCTTTGCAGCTGCCCGATTTAAAGTCTCTTTATGCAGTTTCGTTTTGACTCCCAAGCCTAGCTCCTCATTTAAGCTCTAATCCTACTTTCTGCTGCAGGCAAAAGCATGGTTCAGGGATGTTAGGCAAACTGCTCCTAGGATGTTAAAGAGGAAGTATACTATCCAACTCCCACACATGCAACCCAATGCCGAAGACGATGCAATTTGCAGCTCGGGTGGCTGCACGGGGGAACCAAAAGGTTCCCAGCTATACCCTGGCTACACCGTGCAGCTGTTCACACTGCTTGTCCGGTACTTCCCCAGGTGCAAGCTCTGAGAGGTCTAGTACCTACTGGACCCGCAAAGTCCCTCAAATTAACCAAGAAATCCTCGGGCCCGGCCAAGTGCGGAGTTCAGGCATGGGGGGGGGGGCGAAACTTTTCAAAGTGACGATACCCCACAGCCTTACGAAACCCTAGCGTAAAGGGCAAGCCACAAGAAACCCGAACGTCGTAGTCAGCCCCTTGGCTCAGGACCGAAGACCTACACGCCTCATTCCTCACAACTGCGAAGTTATTAGTCCTGCCTCTGTTGAGGACGACCGAACTGGAGGCCCAAGACCCACGTTCAGAGAGGCATAATTAACCCCCGACTTCATTAAGGATTGAGTGTTTAGGTTGGTCAAAGAGAAGCTGTGCGAGCAGCCCAAATGCCCAGAGTTCGACTGCGAACTTTGGTGCCGCGGTACTGGGCGGAGCCGTGTGTAGGGCTTGGAGGTTTGGGGTTCGGGGCTTGCAGCTTGGCGCAAGGCTTGGGGTGTTTCTGGTGTAGCAAGCTTGGGGGGAAGGATTGATGCAGTGCTTGACTAGCAAGGCAACAGGAACCTGGGTTGAAGGCAGGCCCCGAACCCTTCAAGCCACGCTCCTTCCCAAGATACCGACCCTTGCACACGTGCTGCAAGGCTCCCCTCTCATGCTGACACATTGGGGGACTCCAAAGGGATTCGGGCAATTTTTGCATCTTGTCAAGTCATGGAGCTTGTTTGAAGCTGTGGGTGCATCCTCTCCATAATCAAGAAGTCCAGACAACCCCGATCCCCTCAACGGGGATCTGTCCTTGGCGGCCTGATGCTGCGGCTTGAACATGTTGGACAAGTACCTTCCATTATTCATTATCGGGGTATTGGGGTGTTCGGGCATGGGCTTGCAAGAGGTGGGGCTTTGGGCGCACAGGATGTCACAGCTTCTGGGGCTAATTTGAATTGCTTTCGGTGTGCAAATTTAAGATGGCTGCGAGGCCCTCAGCGCTAAAGCCTAAAAATAAAAACACATGCCCAACAAGTCGTTACCACTATCTCCAGGCCTTTGCCTTTGCGACACTTTGATAGGCAGCACACTGACCTTCCAAATCGCGAAACGCGCGAACAACTCGTTAGGCAGTTTAGGCTTTTGGGCTTTCGGGTGTTGTGTTTAGTTAGGTGCTGGCTTTAGCGTCGAGGATTTCGGGATGATCGATCTTCGGGGCTTTAGGACTTGAGGATCTCTGGCTCGCGGCCTTCGGTGTTGTAGGTTGCGGTTGCTCAGGGTCTTTCAGTCCCAGAGCACTGTGCATCTGCCACGCAAATGTCGATGGAGTTGTCCATGCAAAGCTGGGCGCAGCAGAGAAACAGCGTTTCAGGCTTGGCGGTATGAAAAGTAGCATGCAGCAACGTTGGGTTTGACCTTGTTAATGATGACCTGAGTTTAGGAGAAGAAAGGTACCCATCTTGCTTGAGATGAGCACGGGAAACATGAGTGCCAGCTCTGTGTCTGACACCAGAGATACTTTGGAGACCTCAACATATTTGAAGGCCTTTGGAAAGTGGACTATACATTTCCAAACTGAGTTGACTAGATTGAGGCTTGGGGGGTTTATGAGCCATTGATGTTCAGCGGCGACGGCCTTCATGTAAGCTGTGGGGAAAATAGCCAGGATTGATGCTTGAAGGGCTTTGGGTTTGAACAGACAGTAAGCAACGGTGCTCTGCACTGGTTAGCCTACCATATGACCCCTTACACGAGCCGAAGACAAATCCCTGAACCCTAAATCTAATCACTGGCGACCGGCAACAGTACAAAGGCTTGGGAGCCCTGCCAATTCGCAAGCGTTCACTTGCAGGAGATCTTGAAACCTGATTGCCAAATTGCAGTGAAGGGCTTGGACTGCAGGATCCAGTGACACTGGGAAGTACATCCACGAGTAAGGAGAGATCCTGTGTAGGTGACAAACAGTTACAGGCACAGACTGATAAGTTAGATCAACTCGAAGAAACAGGTTAGACAGTATTGGAGGACATTTACCTCGGCCTGATTGGGCTAGACGAGGCCAGAATTGCTAGATGAGATGAGTTTGATAGACGAACCGGAGCAAGATAAAGACACATAGCTTACACCGATATAAACAGGTGCTACCCCCCCCCCCCCGGTTTTGGCAGATACCAGCTGAGACACGGCCAATACCACATAAGGGGAGCGGGTCGGGGGCCGGATTTAAATCTCAAATCTTAACCGACTGCAAAAACACAAACATGATCAAAGCCCCCTCGACTTCCAAGGTCTGCAATCACAAAGGCGTTCAAAAACTGCTATTGACTGCTAGACTCTCTCTAGGGCCACGGCTGTACACAGAGCCGCTGCGTCGTCATGACCATCTGGAAGCCGCCCAGCTGGGGCGGCAACGAGACCTGCAAGGAGGGTTTCAGGGTTCGAAGGGCTAGCGTGCAGGAGAATATGTTCAAAAGCACTGGACCAAGCGCACTCACGAAACGACCTGAGTTCTACAGAAACCCTGCGCTCCCCTGCAGCAGCTGGGAAAGTCTCAACTTGCACCGCAGGTCTCCGAAGTGCCCAAACTGACTTGCCGCAAATATTAGTCGAGTCATCCTCTCTCCCGAAGGAGCTGAACCGCTGTTTTAGGGCCCGGACACCATAGCCCACACTCATGGGGCCCAAGATGTGGTCCTGCGTGAGTCCGTAACAAGTAGGCCCACAGTGAAGGCTTCAGCTGTGAAACCCTTTTCTGGGATGTACACACTTTTACCGATGCATGTGTCTATCTGTTTATGCGAACGCCTGAATGCATGCATTGTAGACATCCTCGCGAGATCTCGAGGCCTGAAGTACCAAGCAAGTTGCGTAAATTCTCGGGAGCAGTGCTCCTGAATCCTAGACCTCTAAACCTTCAAGTCTGACCCTGGCCCGAAACACTCTTCGCCCAAACCTGAGAAAACACAAGAAGCAGCTCTCGATGTGCGGCCTGCATTCTCTCAAGAAGTGTCCTACGAAGCTTCTGGGGCAAAGCCCCGCGCTCGAAGCCCGAAACCTAAGTTTAAGCCCATGCCATGAGCCCGAAACCACCAACACCCTCAGCCCATGCGTCGCCCCTTGAAGCAAACGGAACTCCGAACTCCTGAAGCAAGCAGCCGCTGAAGCCGCCCGGGGCGCAACCCAGGTCCAAGAAACGCCTTCAGAAGACTCGTAGGCCGCAACCAGCTGTATGAGCATTCTTACACCGTAGTGGTGAAACGCCTAGAAAAAATTTATAACACGCAGCGCCGCAGGACGCCAAAACTACAAAAGGCCTTCCCTTCGTCGAGAATGGCAACCATGCAACAACCCGGGACCCGTGACCAAGCAAAGACCATGGACCGTGAATCGACCTGCGCGGTTCCTAGATTTTCACCTGAATCCGCTCGGACATGGAACATGGCTGTCCATGCAAGACATGCTCTTCTATGTTCGGAAGTGACTGCTTTCAGGAATTTGGTTGCGGTGCTTCGGGGAACCCACCAGCACAGGTGCAAGGTGGAAGGGCGTGTTTCGTGCATGGTGTGCCGAGCATTGACTAAGCTAAGAATGCCCGACTCTGACGGTTGACATGCCGGTAACACTTCAGCTATAGATTGTACCTCCTGAGAACTTCATTAACAGCTTATTGGGAACTTGTTGGGACCTTGAAGCTTAGACGAAGTCCCTGGCAGAAACCTGCATCACCCGCCGGGGGGGTCCCAGGTCGCGCACGGACAGGGCGCTTCACCGCAAAGGGCAGCTGCCGCCACAGCACAACCTGGGTGCCGCAAGGGCAGCTCTGGGGTTTTGGGCCTCAATGAAAAGTTTAGAGTTTACAGCTTTAGGGTTTAGGGACACCGACTCCACAGACTCTGTCTCATGACGGCCGTACTGAAGAGTGCGGTCGTCCGAGGTGCCCAGAGGTGCCCAGTCTCCAAACCCTCAACCAGGGCACACCCTCGTTTCGGCTGCCGAAATCTGAGACTCGAAGTGCAAGTGGTTCCAAACTCCTGCTTTCGGTGCTTCTGGGAGCATTGTTGCGACTCCAAACCCAAACCCAAACACTCTAGTACCTGCACCTCCAATCCAATCTTCTGGTTCTTTTCTCCACGCTCAACACCACGCGCTGCCGGCTTTCGCGGCCAACTGACTTCTCACTGAAGTGCCAATGAAGTTCAGCATGAAGGTGTCCTTTCAGATGCGTAAGTGAACTAGGAAAGCAGCTTGGGAGTCCGGTGAGAGATCCCGAGATCTCTAAACAAATACTACAAAGCATGCGAGCACCTGCTCGAACCTGATTCCCGAATGTTTTACAGGCCCGTGCGACTGAGGATCACTGATACATGGCCCAGACAACATGTTGCGATGGCATCAACATGTGCCCTACTCTAGGTCCCATACCGTGCAAGTGATTGAGGGCAAGGAGAATGAGCACCAGGACAGCATGAACGAGGCCAAGGACAAACGCTTCAAGGACTGGCGGGTCAACGAGACTTACTTTGACCTTGCTGGCCGGGAGCCTACCCGCAAGGGCAAGTCGATTGGAAAAAGAACGGAAACCAAGAAAGGGGGCTTAACTACAGCAAGCTCGTCGTTCTCTCTCAGGATCAGGTCGAGAAGCCCGGTGCAATGACCAAGCGCATTCGGATGGTAATGTAATGACATGAACGGCTTTTGTATTATTCAATAGTTGTTCACTACCCGATACTCTGAAACTATAAACTGACCACTGGATGTGCACCGTGCTTTTGCAGCGCAAGCGAGCGGCGCCGTGGGGGCTTCATTGTCCGAGCGAGTCATATCTGTGCACAACATTTTCCAGTTACGCCAGCTCATGGCAGCCAATGTGCCACACATGGTTCTGGCCGAGCCACAAAGCCGCTGTCCCAATGTGCGCTCCGAGATCAAGTACCTCGTCCGAGGGCTGCAGGGCAAACAATGGCCTGAAACACTGCTTGGGAGCTCTGAGGAAACTTGTGATGAAGCCTGCAACCAGCCTTCAGAGTCTCTCTAGCTCCCGATTCTCCGTGCCTGTACACTTTGCCACGGCTGCAGGTTGGACCCCAGCATACGGCCCACGGGCTCCAACAAATCGATGCATGTCATACAAACGGCTTAGGGCTTCTGCAGGTAATTAGTAGGGGAAGGTACCTCCTTGATGTGGATCAGGGGGGGCCAGCTGCATCGTATCTTGGAGATGGCTTCAGGAAGCACAGCTTTATGCGGCTGTCTAGAACGCAACACTTCACTTCGCAACACGGCCCCTTGCCATCGATTGTTGCTGCAGCCGCGGCAGCCGTTGCGCAGGTTCAAGCAAAAGTCATGACAAGCTCGGGCAAAAGCTTGCTAATCGCTTGCTGTACCGACAGAGAGCCGTTGGGCTCAAGCCTTGCGAAGGGCTTCACAGTACTTGGCCACTGCCACAGCGGAGAGGGCTCCGATGCCCAGCATGCCGATGTCGCGAGTTGTGAGAAAGCTCCTGAGTCGCGGCATGAGCTTTGGATTGGAGTAGACTTGAGGGCTTATAGGGCTTCGAAGGAGATATGGCTGCTCGAACTGGAGACTTCTCGTTCGTCCAGGTTGTCTCACAACTAAAAGGCGTAGGGGTGCAAGGATTCCACAACTTGGGCACGGAAGGATCTCTACGGCCTATCCGCATGCGGCTAAAACAAACCCTATACCTTAAACCCAAAGCCTAAAGCCTAAAGCCTAAAAACATTAAACACCTCAAAGCCCCAACCAAACCTTACATACCGCAAAACCCGAAACGCGAAAAACCCTCAGCCCTGAAAACCCAAACCTTTGCAATCAGGAGAGTAGCTGGAGGGTCGGAGGCGCAAAGCCTTTTGAAGCCACACCCTGAACCTAAAAACCCAGCCCTAAACAACCTGCAAATCCAACCAGCCTTGAAACCATAACTTTAAAAACCACCGAACCCGAAAAGCCCCAAAGGAATCAGGAATCGCTAGTGCTTGAACCTGGATTGGCTTGAATTGTCAGTTCATCGTTTTTACGTTCAGACAAGTCCTGAGGCCAAGCGTCAGCGGCCCCAACACACGTTCCAGCCAAGAGTTGAACTGCTCCTGATGGGGTGTCTGAACTCACATTAGCGTCCGAAACGGGTCCGAAATCCCGCAGACAGTATCAGCGGTTCAGGGCTTCGGGATTCAGGGTAGCTTGGCTGGCTTTCCTGCAAAGGATGTTTAAGGAATTCTGGGGTTCCAGAGGTCAGGGGTTTTGAGATTTCTGGATAGCAGGACCAAAATAAGCTGATAAGAGGCCCCAGGACGAGCTACTAAGGGGCGTGGCTTGCTGAATTGCCGCCGTGACGCAGTCATGGTGATATCCTTGAAGCCTCGCACGCAACAAGGATCTCCCAACACGGGTCTTTTCGGTTTAGGCTTCCACAAAAGGCTTTTCGCTGTTTAGGACTTCGGAAATCTTGAACCTGAGGCCTAGGAGTACATGATTCATCTCAAGATCAAAGCCTGAGCGAGCTTTTTGTGCGCCGTTCGTTCGGGTTTTCAAAGCCTTCCTTGAACATAAGGCTGCAGTGGCTTGCGAACCCCTCAACACCCCCCCCCCCTGCGGGTGCCGGCGCAGGCACTTCGATGTCGTGGAATGGAGAACGGGTGAGAGGCAAACAACGCGCTTTGAAGGTTAAGGGCGCCTGTCATCCCAAATGTGTTGAGTGAACATCTAGGTGTGCAGGTGGAGGTTTGGGTGGTCAAGCGTGGGTGGGCTGCTGTCGGGGTTCGAGGGGCTTGGCCGTAAAGTGAGCCAAGGAGCCAAACCAAAAGCCTGCGCGGAAACGAGGGGCCACCACAGGGGCCTGCTTTGCCCGCAGGACTGCGTACAGACAACTACAAAGACGAGGGCGGTAATTGGCCTGGGTCCGTCGCCCCTCTAGAAGACATCCCAACCCTAGGACATTTGGCAAGCCCATGAGCCCCTTCACACCAGGTCTTCTCGCCGTCCACTATCTTCTGAGTCAACTACGCAAGCGGCATTCACGGCAACAGCGCAAGAGTGTGCATGCTTAGCATGCCTAGCATGCTGCAGAAAAGTGCAGGCATGCCTAGCTCCATGTCAGGATTTGAGTGTACTATAGTGTGCTTAAGCCAAGGGCCTTGAGGTGTTCGAAGGCAAAAGGGTTCAGGATTAAAAAGGGAGATCGAGGCCTTCCCCCAGATTCCCTTCATGATCCGCTGCAACTTGATGGCTTGAGCAGAAACAGCGGTTTGGGAGGTTAAGGTTGAGAGGGGGTGGGCCGACCTTTGGGTTGAAGATGCGATGACCAATGGACGGCAGCAGGTCGATGGAGAAACCTCGCACCGCTGCTTTGAGGTTTGGGTCAAGGATCATCGAGCATTTGGGTCACAGTTGCGTGAGCCACCGTGATCAGACTTTTGCGCATGCAGGCAAGGATTTTAGACGCCGCGGTTAGAGTCAGTAGGGTCCAGTTGGTTGCATGGGAGCCAAATGAGGGACAGTGTGACATCTGTTCTTATCTGCACGGCCAAAGCTCAAGCTGCTGTGCCTGTAAAGCCTCACTTGTGGTCAACAGTTCTTTACTGTAGAGTGTGGCTTATGATTATGCTTCTTGCACGACCCATTTGTGCTTAGCGTAACAAAGCTGCCACATGCATGTCGTGGCAAAAAAGGGTTAGATGTCAAAGCCTTTCCTTTGAGGGTTAAATTGCCCTTACTACGGATGCTTTCGACAGGCTCTTCGGTCAACCCGTAAAATACAGATAAATCTGTAAACACAGCAGCTTGAACAAAACACCAGAAAGAACCGCGTCAGAGGAAGAACGACTTGTGTGGCAGAATGCTACCAGCGTGAAGTCCTGCTTCAGTTACAAGCGTTGCAAGTCACCCATATTAGATTCTATACTGATCTAACTCGTGCTATGTTTCTTCGCGCTTCTTGTCCCTACAAAGGACCTGTCAAGTTGCTCAGAACGGCCGGAACTACTCTAAGCTCAAACGCCAAAAAATGAAGCTGCCCGCGGCCACCGAGGTGCTGTTTTTCAGCACGCGATAGTCATCGACCTCCGGCTGTTGTCACATGAGCACCAGGCATGCGCGACAGCCGAAGAAAGAAGCCACTCCTCGCTATCTAACTCCATGACCAAGCACTGGTTGACTTTCGTCCCAGTGCTAACTGAAGTCGAAACTGGCAATCCCCAACGCGCATTCGCATGTGTCCATGTCGCAAAAAAAGGGTGTTTTTGTATAAACCGAAAGGTTTAAGGCGAACTCTGGCTGTAACATCTAGCCTTGGTTGCAGCACACTGCATTATGAACTTCGCTGTGAATTGATGGCTGCATATGGCTGCACATCATGGAATTTGTGCGAATTTGGATGGACGTGAGCTTGAGCAGAGGAAGACAGAAGACAAAGGTCCTCAGAACAAGCACATGCTGAAGTACACGCGTATGAATGAACGAACGAACGACTTGACGAATGAATGAATGTGTGCTTGATGCTGGTTGCTCTTGGGGATGCCGTGTGCATTGCTTGTTTTATCGTTGAACCAACCATGGTTGCTCGATCATAACAGTATATACTGTAACAATAATATACAAGTGGTCGCCTTTTGGACCGGAAAATCGTTGACAATGACTGCCAAAGCACAGCGAAAAAAGTTGGGTTGCGGACTCAGGGCTCTGTCACATGAGACCCAAGGAGATCCAATGCCTCCTCCAGCGTTTTTTTCGACCAGTGATCCATCCTCGGTAGCTTGTCAAGACGAGGAAGTTGGGGTGTTCTGGCTTCAGAGAACCATCACGTTCTGAACAACTCCTTCTACCCGGGTACTCGAGACCAGCAAAACTCTCTGGAGTCAAGCCGTGACAGCCCCAAAAAAATTGATAAACCCTGAAACGACTAAACCCTGGAACCCGAAACCCTAGAACATCAAAACCCTAAACCCCCCAAAAAACCAACCGCAACCCATTGAGGCCAGCTCAGATGCCCATTGCACGCTGAGCAAAACGACTACGCAGTTGCTTTGGGGCACACGAGGTTGCCATCAAGCAAACTGACATCATCAAAATTGAACCCCCCCCTCCCGTCCCTTCTCCACCACCCCCTCCCCGTTCCAATTTTAAATTCCAGCCTGTTATCAGCCGCTCGCAGTTTTCCGGACAGAGCAAAACTAGCAAAACCAAACTCAAGCCCAGCTCTTTTAAAAACCACAGGGCCAGGTGGCAGCACGGGCCTCTCCCCCACGTAGTCGTAGAAGGGGATGGAGAAACCGCAGGAGGACTGCACGCGATGGATGTCGATGACGATTACCTGCAACAAAAAGAAACGGAAGATTCAGGAGCTTCTGTGGGTGTTCCGACTCGAGAAAGTCTTAAATTGGCTCTTCTCGCATAGCACGATCATGCTACGCTTATCATGGACTTTCCATGCACGCCAACACCAACACGCAACCCAAGAAGATGTGGCATGCTAAGCTGAAAGTGTTGTCCTCTACTCCGTGGAATCGGATCTGGGGTTGTTTCAACTAGACTCTGCTAGACTCGAGGCCGGTCTGCCTCACATGCCAACTCAGGGTTCGAAGCTCTGGGGCCATCGTCGAAACTTCACGCTTGACGCCGATGACACTGCTGGTAGGGTGCTCTGCTTCAGCTTTCCGTGACAAGTTCAAGCTAAGGGAGGCTTCATGCTGCTTTGGCTTTGCACGCGCGACGTCACGATCCCCATTCCGTCAAAAGTGCTGCACAGCCGCGGCACGGAAGCCGTGACTGCTCACGAACTCCTCGCCAAACTTACTACGAAGGTCAGCAGGAACAGCATCCCGTTGAATGGCCTGGGACGAGCAATTCTTTGGGCTGGAGGTCGGAATGTAGATATCCCTGATCCGGTGCACTTGCTGTCTGTCACAGCCACTCCACTGGCCAAGGCTCGCCTGCTGTGATTGCTACTGCTCCTTCTCATCCTACTTCCATTCTAGGAGCGCGAGTGCCGAAATGAAAACAGCAACTGACCGTGATAGAAAGAACGTTCTCGCTTTATTATCGCCGTGGGTTTTTGACATGTCGGCACGCATCATTTCGCCATGTCTGTCGGCGTGCCATTTTGCCGTGTCGGCGCGCGGCATCGAGTGTGTTTCTCAAGTTTGCTATACTAATTTGCCAGGCCCTCCCTATGGCTAGGTTGTTCATGTCCACGCCTCATCGCTCTTGTCACATGTTGGCCCGCTTTTTCCCGCACTCCTTGGTGCATGTCGGCGCGCTGCCTGGTTCCCCTGGTTCCATGTTGGACGTCACTACTTCACGTGGGCTACTCCTGAGAAACGATTGCCTTGACGAGCAGCTTTATAGATTCTGGCATGGTTTGGATCCAGCCTTGTAGCATTTCTTTGGCGAGTGTAATTTGGCCAAATCCAAGATTTGTTTTTGTTTTTTTTGTCGGCCGACTGTTTCCTCAAAGCTGACTTTGGCATAGTAAATTCTAAGTAGTTAAATGCAATTGAAGTGAGAAATGGCTTGTGCAATGTTGCACCATCCTTGCACCGAGAGGGATGTGTTGCTTGCTTGCTTGCTTGCTTGCTTGCTTGCTTGCTTGCTTGCTTGCGTGCGTGCGTGCGTGCGTGCGTGCGTGCGTGCGTGCGTGCGTGCGTGCGTGCGTGCGTGCGTGCGTGCGTGCGTGTGTGTGTGTGTGTGTGTGTGTGTGTGTGTGTGTGTGTGTGCTGCTTTTCGTTGTAAATCTTAACAAGCACTTACTTGGAGTACAGAGTAACAACGAATAAAGATCAACTAAGATTGCTTGATCAAGATTGTGATTCTCATTTCAAATCAGTTTAGGTACTAAATGTCACAACAGACTCTTGAACCCTGAAGCTGTAGACTTTTCTGTTCTTGAAGCAAAAGCCAGCGCAAAGAGCCATCCAGCAAACATTTCACAGTGGGAATTTGTCTTTTGTTTTCCAAGCCTCAACAAGCCGAGCCCAATCCACTCAAACCTTCCATAAAACCCGTGCAATCCGAAGTTCCGCGGCACTTAAACTGCACCTTTGCTGCCTCTTGTGAGTTCAACTTCAAGTACGTGCTGAAGTCACAGGCATTCCCTGGCCCCGGGAAACTTTTGCGGATACCTTGCTCCGCCGAGCAGCGTGCATGTTCCCAAAGAGCCTTTAGCAGGCTGGCGGGCTCCAGCTTAGCGTGAGGGGTCTGCAGCCCAAAGATGAAAAGATTCGGCTTTGGGGGGTCAAGATATGGAAATGCGGTACTTCTTCGGGACACGCAGGTTTTGACTGGGGCCGGTTTCAACTTGCAACCATTCCTGTCCTCTGCGAACTGTTGATTCAACTGCAAAAGCCATGAATCCCTAAACCACACCCTCCTGTCCATGAAGGTTTCAGTTCTCGGCTGCTCGAGAAAAAACTACACTTGGTAGTTTTTTTAGATTGAGAACCGGCGCGGCCCAACGGTTTAAACCAAGCTGCAATGCAAAACCCATTTCCCGCGCCCCAAAGGCTTCAAGTAACGCAGCTATGAAGATTTGTCAAAACCTGGACTCCGTACTCCAAATCTAGAAGAAAAGTGCTTGCGCCTCATGATGATGGGGTCGCCCTCGAATGCCACAAACATCACCGTGATGCGTCGGTTCCTTGGCATCCCCGGAGCAGCCATGAAGAGCTTTTCAGGGCCCAACTGCCGATCAGAGATGATACGTGTGCTGGCACATGAAATCTGCTAACAACTCTTCACTATGTCCGACTGCGGGCACGATCTTGACATAAACCTGCCCCATGTGGAAGTTAGGATGGGAAGTTGCTCCGTGGCGACGGTGCTTGTTTGCATGTCGCAGGTATGGAGGATGACCTTCCAACTACTTGGGTGTTTACGAAAAAGGCCCTGAAATTGACCCGCAAATAATAGGATTCTCTTATGACCTCAATAACCACCATTATGAAGTGGCTGTCGCAGCGGCAGTGGGTTGTAGCTAGTAGCTAGTAGTGGCAGCGGATTCCGGAAGGGTAGCGATAGTGGCAGTCTTCGGTTGGTTGCGACGTTGCGACAATGCTGACTCACTGCTGCAAGTAGGATCGATACATCTTGCACGCTGGGCAGCTGCAAGGAGTGCGCAATGGTTTCAGCGCCACTGCCAGTGAAGTCTAGGTATGCCTTAGAGCGAATCACAAGACCTCAAGGAAGAGACCAAACTTTCCCAACTCAGTCTTGAAGCCTACCCCTGCAATGCTTAAAGCGAGGCCCAGCACAACGCCTTGAAGCTAGTGGTCTAGCACGATGCTTCGCAAATGCCCAAGCACTCTCACAGCATACTGCCCGAGGCACCACCTGCGTCGGCGATAGAATCGCAAACGTGCCCGCAGTGTAACCTTCAGGATGCGACAGGGGCTGGAACTAAAAGGGCGTGGGCCTCTCAATCAGAGTGAGCCTCTATATAGCTATCCTGTGGGGGTTTATCATGGTGACTGTGACTATCACCGAAGGAAAAGTAGGTGGAACGGAAGCGATTCTGTGAAGTTCAGTACTTTGGGGTTGGAGTGGTGCTGATGACACGCCAGCTAGGTCTCTGGGCCAAACAGCCACGCATGTTTTCAGAGGAGAAACCCTTAAACCATGGGCTTGATACTTCCTGATGCTACTTCAGCTTAAACCTGAAAGCAAGAATAACTTAACCCTAAAATCCCTAAGTTCCTGACTCCAGCCCCGAAGTTGGCCCGGCCTTTGGGAGAGAGGTTGACGTGGCCTGGCCACAGCGAGCGGACGTTAACGAGCTAAAGCGCCACGAAGGTTGTGAAGGGCTTGAACGTCTTGAAGGTACTGGCCACCTTCTAGAAAAGCACTACAAGTATTGAGAGAATGCGGGAATGTGCCATCCGGCGACACTCGCAGCCTGAATGCTTAGACACTAAGTTTGGTAGCTTTTGGACCCTTGGTTATATCTACATAATGCCAGAATTTATTGGACACTTCCCTGTTAGCTAGTAACTAGTACATGCGCGAGCGAAGCGAACACGCGAAATGAAAGCCCAATCAATCAATATTAAACGGGTCAATCAGATCATATTAATTGTGGATGACATTGTTAAATTCTGATACTACACACAACAGAAGCGCGATATGGCGCCTGCGGTTTAAGCACCTAAAGCCATGTCGTACTGCAAACGCAACTACACAGGATACCTACATTGCACTTTGACAGTAAGCCGAAGACTATGCAGCTTGTTGTGCTGGCATTGCAATTACTAGGTAAAAGAAGCGCATGGCCCAAACCTGCCACGAGTTGACAGACTCGAGGAAAAGCACGGAGGACACATGTTTCTCCCAGCATGAGGTGGGCTGGGGTTTGAGCTTTCGATTTCGAGTTTGTCTAGGCCTTCATCCTGAACCCTTTAGGGTTGAAGACATTCTAATAACCATCGGCTCAAAGATCCGGAAACAGCGTTCATCAGTTGAGTTAGTTGACTCTCTTTACACTACCAGGGGCTGCAGGCTGCAGAAAACTGATGAGGTATGATAAGGGTGTAAGGAGAAGCAGCAAGAACAACAAGGTAGAACGCACAGATCCCAGCTGGGACCTTTGGAAGCCGCGCTGGCCACAAAGAACACCTTCTGCTTCTTCAGCCAAGCCACCTATGCATGCAAATGCAAGAACGGAATGTAGGAACGAGACCGGTACGACTTCTGCTGCTGCTGCTGCTGCTGCTGCTGCTGCTGCTGCTGCTGCTGCTGCTGCTGCGGCGGCGGCGGCGGCGGCGGCGGCGGCGAGGACGACGACGACGACTAGTGCAGAAACGCATGTTTTATTTTTAATTTCAATAAGACTCAATGAAGATTCAATGTACGATTCCAACTACTTGCCGGGCTGCGTGGTCTTCAGAGAGGCTTTGGAAAGTTTTCCCCATGGCGGCGATGGAGAGTAGCACACGCACCAAAGACTCGCCGGCAATTACTACGACCGTGCACACTACCGCACCACGTTGGCTGAGCAGACATTGACTCCTCGTTCAGCTGAATGTAAACCTATGCTGCGAGGAGAGGAAAACACATGAGAAGAGCACTGCGATGATCCATGCAAATCCAAGCAAAAATCGGGGACAGCTGCGGTAGTATTGTTCGCGACCTGCTCTTGTTCCAATCTTCGCCCCGGCCTCAGACCTACCACAAACCCAGCACATGCACAGCTTGGAAAACCCAGCAGCAAAACCCTGAAGCCTCGAGCGCCAAGGCACCATTACTGTTAAGGCAGGTGTAATTCTGCATTCCAGCGGTCCTGGTTGGACTGCAGCGCCAAGGGCAGCTGCTCCTCCCCTTCCTCGGACTCCTGCAGGACCCAGCCTGACAGCGGATGTTTTAGGACTTGGGGGTGCTCATGTCCTTTGGGGATCATGTATTCCAGGTTTTGTGGCCTTCATGGTTTCAGGGTTCACCAGATCTCCGGATTTCTTAGATGTCAATGCATGTAGCCCATCTGTGTGGCTGAAGTCTAAGAAGGCGCAGAGGTAGGTGTTTAAGAGCTGAGATGCACATCTCTTTCTTGAGGCTGATGCAGAATCCAAGCACAACAAAGCGGCTTAAGCTAGCTGCTGCTCCCAAGCAGCTCAGGCAAACGACAGCGGCCACGCCCGCTGTGGCAGAATCCACACCGGCATCCAACAAGCACGGGTTTCCTGGGCCCCGACTGGTCTTTAGGGCTTGGGAGGCTGGCCCTCGCTTCCGCAGAGGGAGAAAAACTAAAAATTTCTGCTGATCCCCCAGCTACCTAGTACTGCGCTTTTCCGGTCCATCCAGTGTTCTAGGGCGTTCGTGGGGACAAGGTTTGGAATAGTGTGGAGGATTAGAGAGTTCAGGTTAGCACGACTTCAATTTGCAGCTTCAGCGTGTGGAGTTCATGCCTGTGGATGCACAATGTCATCCCATGCCGAGTGAACTAACAAAAACGTGCAGAAGTGACCCTTGGGCTGCGTTCCTTTTGCGGAAGAGTTTTGGTTTTTGCGTCCAATGACACTCTTAAACTGCTCAAGGCCCGAAGCTGAGAGCATGCAAGAGTTCAGAAAGCGCGCCCCTGAAGCCCTCAGCTTAAGGGGCTATCGGCACTGGGCTCCCTGAAATTGGTCCTGAAAGACCTAGTCTTCTTGAGTCGGACGCCTGCTGGATAGGGGGGTCAACAGAGGAAAAGAATTGCCAGCTCCGAAACCATATGCGCACGCAGCACAAAACACGGGCTTCGCAGGGGCTTGTCAGGCTCAGCAATCTGAGGATGTAAGGCTCGTAGATGGACAATTGGAGATAGATGCCGGGTCAGAGGTGTCTGCTGGTCTACCCAGTAGCGTCAGCGTCTGCAGGTAAGCGAAAACATCCCTAAGCCTGAACACCCAACCAGAGTCTTCGGGGTCGTCAGGTCCAACAGCCCTTCTGGGACTTAGAGCTTTGTGGCTGCCCCTCATTCGCGCTGGTTCTCTCCTTCACGTCCATCTTCAGCTAAGCCAAGCATCGGAAGAGCTCCCCCTTCTCGCTGGCCACCCAGAGCAGCGAGGCATCCAGCGACAGCGCCGTCGCTTTTCGCCGCACCTCCACAAGACCAACAGAATGCTCCAGGCTTTTGTGGAGTGTTTCGGGAAGTTAGGGTGGCGATTGCACGCCAACGCCCTAGTCATCTGAAAGAACCAAGCACTGCTTGAAGGCTCTTCGGTTTTTCTGCGAGTTCGGCATGGAGACGAGGCTAGAGCATACCCCTCACCCGCTGTGTTCTTTGAGCCAAACCAAAATGACTGCCCTACGGCTACATACAAGCACCTTTACAACGCCCTCCACATTCAGACAAGGTTCCACGCCCAAAATCTTAACAGATCTTGACCCATTTAACCGTCCAACCCGCATTTGCAACAGCCGGACGAGGCCACACCTGGTGGCCAACTGCAAGGCGATCTGCAGCTAAGCGCAGTACGAAGCCTTGCCGAGTTCTCGCTTCACAGTCGCGCTGATTTTAGAATGCTTGGGTTGGAGATTTTGGACACACTGCTTGGTGTTACGATCCACATGCATGTACAGCTCGTTTGGACATGTTGGACACATTCCTTGGTGCTGCTTTTGTGGGGGCATCCAATGTACATGTGATTGTCTCCACACCCGGCAACTTGACGTCAGTTGATGGGGCAGCGAACAGGACTGAACCGAAATGCTAAAGCCCTTTTAGCACAGCGCTTTCGCAATTTAACCTCTGTTTCGAGGACTATATGGACCTTCAAGGAGTCGTAGCCCTCTACTGGCCTGTTGGATGCCCGTACTGCGGGCCCAAGTTTCAGCTGGGCAGTTATCTTACGGTATGCTGACCGCAAACCAACAGCGTCCGCCTCGAGCAGATCCTCTGTACACATCTGCCACGCTGTCCTTGGCATGCTTGGCTAGTGCACCATGCGTGTTTGAAAGAAAGGCCTCGAAGCAATCCTAAGCTTGGGAGCCTTCAACGCCAAGCGGGAGCCTTCAAAGCCAAGCCTCTTGCAGCGAGAAAACGAAGCATTCCCCAGAGACATCTCCCAAGCAGGAGCAGCGACATCGCCAAGGGAAGTCGGTGAAGCAGCCTCAACTGCCAGGAGGCACGGGCTTTGGGGCTTTTTGACGTTCTGACCCAGGAATGCTATGATGCTCCAGGGCTTCCTGGATTGAAGTTCGGGGAGGGCCAAAAAATAAGACTGCCAGGCTGCCCAGCATTCTTCCCTGCTCCGTCACGACCGCAAGAAGTGTGTAGCAACCTGGTCTTGAACCTACAACGATACAACCCGGCAGCACGTGAATTCAGCCCAGAAACTCCGAGAACCAAAGCAGCCGCATCAAAAGAGTTTGGGAATAGCCACAAGCACCCAAATGAACGGAACTGACGCTCCCTTCCCCCTTGAACGCCCCTCATGAACGTTGGATTTTCAACGCCCGCTCACGGAAGTGGTCTTCCATCTAGGAAAAAGAATTTGGAATGAACTTTTCGGATTGGGACTTCCTGTATGAGTTCCGCATGCTGGCCACCTCTACATGGGATCATCTGACAATTCTCAGCGTACCCGGTGGCACGTCCTAGCTCCCACATGTTCAGAGACGTGGTCTTGTTGATCCTGCCGCTTGAGCTACGAACCTTGACTTCTTGACTGAAACTTCAGGCCTTATACAAGGAGCTAGTGCCCAGCCCGAAAAACCCTGAACCGCACCTGCGTCCGCACTGGAGCAGTATTGAAGCGACGTTCGACGGGTAAGCTCCTGTCAGGCAGCGGCATGCCTACAGCTGCCATTACAGCCACGACCACTCGGTCGAAGCTCAAGGGGCTTATCGCAGACCCCACTCATGGTATGAAGGGATGAAAAGGCAAAGCCGGACGCTGCAGCAAGCACGTTTTCTCTCGCGAAGAGTGGTCGTCAAAGTCAATGCTGCGCAAGGTCAGACTTTCAAGCTGGTCGTGAGCTCGTACGGCCGGATGGTCTGCGTGGGAGTGCTGGAGGGGTTGAAGATCATCAACTCCTTCAAGCTTTGACCAGGGCCACATTCAAAGAACCTACGGATGCCACGTTGAAGGCTCGTCTGGATAATGAAGTCCCAGCGGAGCGGCATTGTGAGCTGCTGCAGCAAGTAGGGAACGAACACTGATGGGTCCTCACCAGCCGCAACACGGTAGCCCGTGTTGAAGTAGACCTCGCAAGTGGGAGCATTCATTGGGATGCTGTTGATGGCTTCTTCCACCTCCTCTGCCACCCTAGAAGCCAATGGGGTGTGCCCGGCATGCTTGTGCTCCGGCAGCACCTGTGTAAAGACAGCTTCGCCTGACGACTGCTGCAACAGGTGCTGCAGCTCCATGACGGCACTGTGCTGTCCAGCACACACGAAGCCACGGCGACCCCAGCAATATGCGATGAAAACCTTCTGCTGTGATGGCGCACGCATGTTAGGGTTCACACGGCTACACAGCTTCAGCAGCTGATCTTCGTCCATGCCAAAAACGGCAACGGCGGCCATGTCCTCCTCGTCTGCCCACTGCTGCATGGCCTCCCCACGTGCCTTCACAATGATGAGGCCCTGGTCGTACGACATGACCCCGGCAGCCACAAGCGCAGCCACCTCACCAACCGAGAAGCCAGCCACCGCGCGTGGTTTTAGGGCAACGTCCGGCTGATGCTGCTTTAGGAGCTCGAAAGCCACGCAATCGGCAACGTAGGCCAGCCTTTGCACTTTGGGGCATCGGGGTCGCATGCAAACATCATGAAAGCATTGTCTGAATTTTAATCCTATGCAACCTTTATTTGGCACTGCCAAAGGAAGACCCCCATCGTTTCCTCAGTTCGTAGTACCAAACCTCGATTTCCATTGGATATGTTCATAGGAAAAACAAAATTACCAGGGAAAACTGTTGGAGGAGCAGGCCTTCCTCGTTGCAAACACATGTTCGCACAACATAAAGATTTGTATAGACTTGTGTGATTTCAAGGAGCTGCTCCTACGATCAGGATGTCCTTACAAAAGCGGGGAGGTACCTTAAACACAAAGTTGGGGTGGGAGGGTGGTGTGGGGCACAGCTCTTTGCTCTTACTCAAGAATAATACCGTATGGGGATTTTAGGAAACATCTCAGATATATTCAATTCTCGCTTAGCCGGGAAAGGGGCCACGAGATCAGGTCCGTGACGGAACAGTGCCAGGTGGGGGAAGCAGGAAAGATGCGGGGCATGACAGGGCGGAGGAGTGTATGGTTTGCAGCAATGGGGGGGGAGGGTGGAGGGGCGCATCCCACTGCTTGCATAAGAGTGCGAATGCTAATGTATCCAAAGGACTAGTTTGTCTTGCCGAACGACTTCCTCTTAAGCATGGCCTTAAATAGCGGGGGTGGGGCGGTTGGTGCTCGTATGACGAGTTTGGCAAGGGTTCCATTGGCATGTTGTTTGAAGCATTTTCTCTCAGCCTCAAACGCGATTTTTGACAACTTGATTGTTTTGTTTCTCTTCCTCTTAACCTCACACTCAATGTAGAAAAACTCGAATAGACTTTTCATCTTCAACCGTGCTCGTTTTTGCTTTTGTTGTGAGTCATTTGACACCTTCAATGGTGTTCTCAGATTTTTCCGCGTGGCTTTATCAAAACGGGGGGGGTGGGGGTGAGTTGGTGATTCTCGTACATCTCTCGGCCTGTTGCTTTTTTCATTTGTTCGGTGACTTGGGGGGCCCTCCCCGCCCGTTTGCAGACCAAGGACGAGGATGAGAACTGGTAGGCTTTGCAAACCATGTCAGGACGAGAGCAGGCAAGTGGTTGCCAATCGCTAGTATGACTTGCCAGGCGCTTGCCTCCCCTCACTTGCAAACACAATGCTCGTATGATGGGTTTGGAAAAGATGCGTATGGATTTTGAAGACATTTCCACTGATGGCATGACATTCTGTTGAAGCCAGAATGCAGGGCTCAGAAAAGAAGGGCGGCTTGGAGGGGGTGGGGCGCAGCCCCCTCGTATGGATGTCGTTGACTGCACAATTGAAGCAAGTTGCACAGCCTAAAAGGGGGGGCGGGGGGTTGGGGGAGAGGATGAACACAGCCCCAGGCTCTCTGCTACAATTTAGCTGGGAGCTTGGTGCGGGCCGGTGGCCCGCGCCGGCTTTCTAGGTCAATTTGGCTTGGATCTTGGCGCTAACTGGTGCCCCGCACCGGCTCTCTGTTGCATTTTGGCTGAGGGCTTGGTGCGGACCGGTGGCCCACGCCGGCTTTCTAGTACAATTTTGCTTGGATCTTGGCGCGGGGTGGTGGCTCGCACCGGCTCTCTGTTTTTATTTGGCTGGGGGCTTGTTGCGGGCTGGTGGTCCGTGACGGCTTTCTGATACGTACGTCGGCTTGCTAGTACAAGTTTGTTTGGTTCTTGGCGCGGGCTGGCTTAAAAGTGAGCACGGGCGAAGACCCCAAACAGCATGGACACCCATCCAGACAGGGGCGCTCCTCTGCTGTTTTGAGGAGAGGACCCCAAACGTCAGCAACAAATGAAGGGCGTTTTAGAAATACGCCCTCCGATCTTGTCCTGAGCACCTCGCATCTGGCTCTGCGCTTGGGAGCTCCAGCAAGGTCTTGTCATGTGTCAGAAACCCTCAACGAAGGAACCCTGAAGGAACCTTTGAAAGGCTGTCCTGGAATCACAACAGACTTAGCGTATTACCGTATTACCGCAGGCATCCGCAGGCCATGGAACATTTGGCTGCGGTCCGTGCGGTCGGCGTTGTCCTCGGGGCCGCACTCCTCCAGCACTCGCTGGACGTCGAAGTCAAAGGCCTCGCTCGCCAGCTCCACCATATCCTTAGTCATGTAATTTAGGGCTTGAAGGCCTCGGGGGCTTTGGAGGAGTTTAGGGCCTTGTGGGTTCGGCTCCGCATGTGTCAGCTTAGGGCCACATCGTGCCCATCTGCGTCGCCCTCTGAGCTCTTGCTCTGTAGGTGGTGATGATGATGGTGAGCAGGGGGATGGAAAAGCACAGCTGCGATTGCCCAAGAGCTTGTAGGGTTCATGAAGTTGGCTTTGGTTTGCAGTTCAGGGCTGAGGAGGTTCTCAAGGGCAAGCGATGTTGGCATCTCAGTGTTACGCTAAAGCTGAACAGCTTGGGTTTTCCTTTGGCTTTAAGGTGCCTTTGCGGAGTGCAACGGCTTCTATGCTTTCCTCATGGCCCAACAAACACAGGAGGCCAAAAATCACTTCCAACTGCGTGGCCCAAGCTCCTGCAGCTGGGGCACGCTCTGGCAGGCAGCCAACATCCTGGATTCGGTTTCATGGCTTCGCCCTATAGGGAGAATCTCGGAGCTGGTTGATTTTGGTTCTTCGTTCTTTTTAATTAATCGGTTTGCTCTTGTCTTTTGCGGTTTTGGATGGTGTTGCCTTGGGAACTTCAAGCGAAACCAACAACAAACAAACCAAAAAAACTCCAGGAACAAAACGAAAAAAGCGAGGGTTCTGAGATTCTCCCTGGGGATTTGGTTTTGTCACTCGTGGCAAAAGCAAAGACAATAGCAACCGTTGTCCCATTCGCTGTCAAGAAAAACACATCAACTCTCGTTATGCTAGCCAAAAGAATGAAGCTACTTGCATTTTCCACTACGGAGAACATAGTATGGACAGTTGCAGGTGCATGAGCTTAATTCATGTATTTGCTCCCCCCCCCCCAAGTATGTGCACTCCTTCAAGAAGTATGTAAACGATTATGGGGAGAGTCGAGTACAAACAAAACTCTAAGTGCAGCTACTCTATCGTTGAACTGCATTGATGGTTATTAACTCAACTAAGTTGAAAACATGAAAATCATTCGTGATTTATCTATTTAACCAGCCGAGAGATGAGTTATATTTTGTCTTCCAACCCAATTTGCTCAAGATCCCAGATTCAAGCTTCTAAGGCCTAAAAACATGCAAATTTGAGGCTCAAGAAGCCAAGATCCAAGGTTTCGAGGCCGAATAACCTATGCTGGGTGCAATACTTTCTGGATCCATATCCAAGATTGCAGGGGGCTCTGACAAGTCTACTGAAAAAGCCCTGAGAATGCCGGTCCAAGATCCAAGATCCAAGATCCGAGGTTGCTCATCCTTGGATCTTGGATCCTGGATCCCCCGAAGACTGAGTGCAGTACGTTCATTACCTCCGCGGCATTCCCGTTGGAATCGAGGATTGGGATCCAACAGTTTCTTGGCAACCTTGGGGACCTTGAGTTCAGTACTTCCAGTCCTTGTTTTCAGTATTTCCCGTTGCAGACGTGGAGTTCAATCCGGTTTAAGAGGTTCAAGTGCGATTCGGACGCCGGATCTAAGGGGCAGGATCCGGGGCCCCGATTCAGCTCGATTCAAGCGATTCAAACTTGAATCGTTGCACAAAACAGATGTTGGACTAATGGCTAAAACGCCAAAATCCTAAAGCCCTAAAACCCTAAAACGCGAAACTCCAAAACCTCAGCCCCACAAGACCTTGAAAACCCTACAGCCTAAACCCAAAACCCGAAAATTCAAAGACGAGGCTGATTGTGATCAACCCCACACCATTAAACCCGTGTCCCAGCATAGTGAGTCTGCTCGCCCGGAAAGATGAGCATGTTGGGTTGCGCTGCTGGCTCCCTGAGAGGGTGCGCGCACCACTCCGGCAGGTCATACCTGGGCTTGTGTGGGTTGAGCCCTTTTTTTGGAGGTTTTCAAATCCACAAACAGGCCGAGATGCTTGTCCAAGGGCTTGTGCCCGGGAAGGTTCTCGACCCTACCCGACATCTCGCTGTACTTCGGCATGGCTTGGAAGGCGAAACTACGAATAAACGGCTAAGGGGCGTTCAGTAAATGTATAGCGTGTTGCCGATGTCTGGATTTGATTGACTGAACCAGCTCCCTCAACTATGTCACGTCCATACGATAGCTCTGAACAAGCTTCCATCAGTTTCCTGCATTTGCTGATATCAAATAGCCCAAGTTCGGTGGTGTGGACAAACGCCAAAACTCGAAACTGCAGGCAGAACGTGTCTCTGCATGTCTATCCGGCCCGGTTGGGGCTCCAAGCTGGCTGTGCTACCTGCACATGGAAGTGCGAACATGCAAACTCTCCTCAACGTTATGAGTTCATGGAAAGCTCCACGCTCCGAACGCGCACTTCTGCTTCAATGGTCTGCCTCATGACCCAAGCGCATCCCATGCCATACCAATGATCGACTCAAACCCAAACACCCAGCTGCTCCTGCAGTGCCCGGCCATGGAGGTTACTGGAAAAGCAAAGATTTGCCTGCGAACTGCGCATGTCCGAAAGCCCGGATGCTTTAATGGGACTGAGAGTCTAGGCTTGAAGGTACTACACAAAGTGGAGGAATGGTCGCAAGTACCGAGAAAAACCACACAGAAATGCAAGAGTCTGTGTGGACAAGTCCGCGCCGCATTCCATACCAGTGCTTCACCGAAGGAACATTAAGCTTTGGGCGTTTAGACAAAACAATGCCCTGCATGCAAGCTCACATCCGAAGATGTTTATGAACAAAATGCTGATACGGACAACTGCCATGGCAACCACCGCAACAGTCCTGTGTAGAACGGGACATTGTTTTAATGGGGAATCTGGTAAACAGACCTTGTGGCCAGGAGCAGCAAGCGACCTTTGATCGCTCACGAGATTGCCGACGAAAGCAAAGGCTGCAAAATGTTGAGTCTGCGGATGGATCAGCATTGTTGAGGATGTTGCCCTGACTTGCCGGTTCCCCCAAAACCCTCATCCTCATGCTCTGCTGCCCGAAGTTTCTACCAAAACCCAAATCCATCAAAGTCACATAAATCTCTCAACTCTCAACCGCACGCAGCCTGTGCCAGATCAAGGCAGCTGGGCAAGAAGCCTGGAATGCCAGAGTTCCCAGCTCTGAGGGGTCTTTTCAGGAGTCGTCAAGCTACGAGCTGTTGTTGGCCCGCAAACATCCGCAAACCACAACAACCAGCAACGATCAACAGCAACGATCAACAGCAACGATCAACAGTAACGAAACAACCATTCTGCAACCATTCTGCAAACGCAACATTCGCTGCCCCACGCCTTGTAGGGGCTCCAGCCGATGGAGCCAGTCGAGCCGCTCAGCGTCTTCACAGCTCATCGCCTGGACCAGCTCATCACACAAAAAACCGATTTTAAGGTCTGGACTTGGGTTGTTCAAAGTTCAATGGCGCATCTGCCGCAGCAGCGGTTTTTCACAAGGGACCCGGTGGCCTAAACCCTTCATTTTATGGGAGGTGTCGCGGCAGAGCTTCTGCGCAGCTCGTTGTTTTCAATCGCTAGCCCTTCCATGTCATGTGCACGTAGAATCTCATCGATGGGTGATGTGTCGGGCCATTGCTGGTCTGCGCGCAAGTATGCGTCTTGCGCTTAGACTCCGCCCCTGCCAGTTGCCCTTGCGGGCACCTCACGTTTAGCATGTACCTTCGCAGTCCCACAGAAGCTTGACAACCAAAAGGGCTGCGCCATGAACCCCGGATAAAGAGTCTAGACTGGACAAAGCCTTGCAGCCCCCCAATATGATTCACCAAGCAAGCTGCGAAACCCTAGCGCTGGCCCTAGGCAGCAGACCTCCAACTGCAGCTGTCACTTCCAAAGCTTATTCCGGGCGCTCACTGATCTTGAAAGCCGAGGACTTCAACATAGGCTCAGCTTCACTCTTTCAAACTTAGCTCCGAACAACCCAACACCCTAAATCCTCTTTCTACAGGCATCAAACCATACGCGGCCTGTGAGAGGGCCCCCAGCCCAAAGCCACACTGCGGGCACTGCTCGGGACGTGCTTTGCCGTCAACCTGGGCTGTGTTGGCGGGTTCAGTCATCTTGGAAAGGGCTTGCAGCACATAAGGAAGCCGTCCGATACTTAGGACAAGGGCTGCAGCTGCATGGTGGGGATCCGGAATCGAAGGAGGGTAACGGAGGACACCCGTTGAACCCAACAAAAAAGTACCAAATGCAACATACAACACATCACACATTCAGATCCAAATACATAGACCCCCCATAGGCTCAGCCCGACTCAGCCCGACTCAGAACAGCGAGCCTGGATCTGCCCCCCGCAGCTTCGGCAGCGCTGGCCCCAGAGGCGCCGGGCCTGCACAGCTTGCGCTGGCAGTGCATACCAGAGTTTTGTGGCTGTTGTCCTGTACTTCCTCTTGTTTTCAAATCAAATGCAGGAGGTTGGCGTACTTTGGGGCTTCAGATGCAAGGATTGGTGCTTTGAGTTGCCACAGATCCAGAGTGGTAGAGTGCTCGCGCAAGTGATGCTCATCATGCTCACCTGGTCGAGTTATGTGGCAGAAGGGTTCTCAGCAGATGTTCGTGAAGCTTGCCTGAGAGGTCTTTGTGATCTATGTGGCAGAGGGCATTGTCAGCTGATGGAGGCCTTGTCTCGGGCTTGGAGGTACGGAGAGCAGTGGCAACTGATGCGCTAAACTCCTAACCGCCCTGACCTTCTCTGGACTTGCGACATGCTCGGCTGCCACGGCAAATGCCTCGGAGCGCCAAGGAAGCTGCTCGCGTGCACTTTCGCCTGCCAGCAGCGGTAGGGTCTTTACGGCCACCCTTAACCCGAAAACCAAAACTTTGTAGGCCATCACGACACGAAGGCCACAATATCGATCAAACTGTTCGCAACAATGCGGCTCTGACAGAAGTCCCAAATGTGGAACTCAAGTAATCACCGCGGGCTCTGAAGCCCAGACCTCAGACGGCACTTCCGACTCTCGTCCTGGCCATCACGCCATCACGACACGAAGGCCACGGCATCGATCAAACTGTTCGCAACAATGCGGCTCTGACAGAAGTCCCAAATGTGGAAGTCAAGTAATCACGGCGGGCTCTGAAGCCCAGACCTCAGACGGCACTTCCGACTCTCGTCCTGGCCATCACGCCATCACGACACGAAGGCCACGGCATCGATCAAACTGTTCGCAACAATGGGGCTCTGACAGAAGTCCCAAATGTGGAAGTCAAGTAATCACCGCGGGCTCTGAAGCCCAGACCTCAGACGGCACTTCCGACTCTCGTCCTGGCCATCACGCGATCACGACACGAAGGCCACGGCATCGATCAAACTGTTCGCAACAATGGGGCTCTGACAGAAGTCCCAAATGTGGAAGTCAAGTAATCACCGCGGGCTCTGAAGCCCAGACCTCAGACGGCACTTCCGACTCTCGTCCTGGCCATCACGCCATCACGACACGAAGGCCACGGCATCGATCAAACTGTTCGCAACAATGCGGCTCTGACAGAAGTCCCAAATGTGGAAGTCAAGTAATCACGGCGGGCTCTGAAGCCCAGACCTCAGACGGCACTTCCGACTCTCGTCCTGGCCATCACGCCATCACGAGACGAAGGCCACAATATCGATCAAACTGTTCGCAACAATGCGGCTCTGACAGAAGTCCCAAATGTGGAAGTCAAGTAATCACCGCGGGCTCTGAAGCCCGGACCTCAGACGGCACTTCCGACTCTCGTCCTGGCCAGCACGCCATCACGACACAATGGACAGAAGCCCCAGAATCTAGAAGTCACCTTTCCACCGTAAGTATTGCTGAAAGAACCCTCAAGGGACGAAGCTTGAGCTGAATGTCAACCTGTCTGCCTCGTCCTAGCCTCGAAGGAGAGGGTCAGGTTTTAGGTTTAGCTGCAATCTCGAACCACAGAACAAGCCGGTCGAAGCCTCCAGCTGAGATGTCCAAACCTTCTGCGAACACACGCTTCTAAGAATGGCTGTGCCGAAGTTTCTGTAGTCTTTTGTAGCGTTCGTGTTGTTTTCTTGTTTTTTAATGTAGACTGTGCCTGACTATACAGGTTGCATTAGGCAGCGACTGCCTTGCATTCGGGATGGGTTCTGTCATGACGTTTCATTCTCGATCCAGCCTGCCGCTTGGCAGCGAATAATTCGAACAAGGGCTCAGCTGTTGACAGTCCCAGTTGAAGGCAGCAGTTTGACTTGGACAAGATATTCTGGGCTGCATCATGCTGCATCCGAGTCTAGTGCGCTTCACGAATCCAAACCCTCGAAGCAACAAGCATCTATTTACTCGACCCAAAGAACTGGCCTTCCTTCGAACTGCAGCTGACACAGGGGATCTCGAGGTTCGCTCTGGGAGCTTACAAAAGCCTCTAAACACCCGTTTGGCTCAGAAATCCTGTGCCGCTCCCGAGGCCGGAGCAGAGTGCCCGCCAAACGTCCGCACTTGCCAGGGACTGCCGCCATGCGCGGCTCACGGCCTCAGCCTGCCACGCTCCAACGTCGCAGGCTTCGACTCGAGGGAGTCTAGGGCCCGAAACCCTAAACCCTAAACCCGAAACCCTAAACCCTAAACCCTAAACCCTCAACCCTCAACCCTCAACCCTCAACCCTAAACCCTAAACCCCAATCCGACCTAACAGGAAAAAGGAGGGCCGGACCGAAAGAAACACTGAATCCTAGAACCTCTGAACCCTCAACCCAAACACACACGCACGCACTCTCAAGATGGTTGAGGCTTCCTCCGGGGGTGATTGGAGAACACCACACGCGGGTCCATGCCTGCACATCCTAGCCAAAAGCTTTAGCCCATGGAAGCCGCATTCAGCTGAGGCCACCACCACGAGAACCGCCGGCAGTCCTGCGGGCTGAAGCTTCCCAAGATAACCAACAGAATGGGGACACTCCCTCTTTCGAGACGAACTTCAGATGAGGCTTACTTCGCGACTGGATCTCGGGAGGCACCAACTGAGAAGTGTCAGCTCCGTGCGTCCTGCATAGCGGATCAACCGCAAGAGCTCATCGCTGCTCAGCAGCGCCTGTAGAAAAGTGGGAGGCGGGATGACAAGATGATGAAACGAGGCGTTAAACGAGGTGCAGTGAAGCTTCAGGAAAGGCTTGGCTAGGCTTTGCTCTGTTCTGCGTGGATGTCACAGATCATCTTCAGTTGCAGGCACCTTGGTGAAGTACGCCCAAGTGCTGCTAACGGGCGTTGATTGGGCGGTTGGCGACGCAGCGGGAGAGAGCTGCAGGCAATCCCAACTCCGCCCAATGCAGGCTGCTTCGGGAGTTCGATTTTGTTCGATTTTGATGTCCAGGTTAAGTTCAGGGTGTCGGCTCAGGGTTGGCTTGGTCAAACGAAGCGGCACACAGAATTCCAACACATCTGGAGAAACTTGGGTACAGCTGTGCTAAGGAGCCCTCGGCGTTCGTTTCCTGTGAAGTGTCGAGTTTTGTGTCTCTAGTTACTGAATCAGCTGCTCATGACGGTACAAAGTCAAATCCATTCTACAAGTCTCAGACATTGGAAACTGCGGAGCACAGGGAAATCCAGGGCCCAAGCTACAGCTGTACTGAGCGAGCCCAAACTTGTGAACCTATGCACCATCCAAAACCAAGTCCTCAAATACAGAGGCCTTCAAGTGCTCAACCATCCCACCACAAGGATCCCTAAACTCTGACTACCTTGCGTCCTAAGGCCAATAGCCTGCACTCCGATCGACGCCGGCCGCCGAAGGCCTCAAGCGGCTAACTGTGGCCTATGGTTGCTTCAGCTTCAGGGAGGTGAGGCGCCTTTCTAACCCCGACGAGCTCAGAGCCCGACCTGGACGAGCCCTGGTGTCCTCAAGCACCTGGCCGGCCCGAGGATGGAGCCACGAGAAGCAGCAACCGTCCATGGCCGGAGCTACCCCATCCCAAAAGATGGGCTGCAAAGATTAGCGGCCTGTGGGATTTTGTGGTTCCGGTGCTCGTCTCGGCGTAGACTCAAGTTCTTTAAAGCTTCTCAATCCAAAAACATCCAAGGATGCCTGACATGAACTCAGCGCTACAAAGATTTCTAGCTTCAGACCCTGAATATCTTCAACGAGTCGGGTCTTAGATGCTCTGTGCTGTATGGTCCAGTGTCGGAGCTTAGGTCTTTGTAATGTTCATGTCGGGTTCCATGTATTTGTGCCTAGGGCTTGGGGCAGGATGTAGATGTTCAGCGTTTACAGCAGCGACTGTGGGCTGCTTGGTCCGGGAATCAATCTACTACAGGCTCATTCTTCCTCGTTGCTATGCTGCGTGCACCGATTTAAGCGCGACTCACGCCAGCTCGACACTCCCTTCTCCCTTTAAACTTCGCCTTGATCTTCTCTGACAACGTGACTTTGACCTCTGACCACCACCAATGGCACCCCGGCGGCGCACCTTTAACCGGCCATGTAAATCCTGACAAGAGAAGGCCTTAAAACATCAAAAGCCTAAACCCCCAACCCTCAACGTCTCACTCTGGAGACACTCGTGGCACATGAAGGTTTGACTCCTGTGCTGCTATGCTTGGGGGGGTTTGGGGTGTTGTCGAAAGGGGCTCTCGGGGCTTGGCAAAGTGATGCAAAGTGTAGTTTGGGGTCAAGGCTTGGGCCCCAGAAAACAATGGCGGGCCTTGGGCTGAGGATTGAAGAATGTCGCCCTTGCCAGTTGCTAAAGGTTTCGGTTCTGGGGCACACGGGTTGCCTAAACGAAGAACTGTGTCACAGGGGAACTTCGGTGGCACCCCGAACTTTGCAGCCTTCGTTCAATCCCAAAACAACTGCAGATTGAAGGAACTCTGGGCATTGATGGCTCCGTGACGTGAAGTAAAAACCACAGGGTTTGTACTGGCCTTCAATTCGGGGTTGAAGCTTTGGGTCAGCAAAGGAGGTTTCAGGCTCGAGCCATGCAACTCCTCCACAAAGCCGACGAAGTCCCGGTGGTCGAAAAGCTCCTGTTGCTCGGGGTGTTCAAGTTCAAGAACCTCTTGCCATGCTGGTGCTGATATCGCCTCTTGTTCATGCAATCCCGCACTGGCCCGCCCCTCCCCCCCACCCCCCTCCCCCCATTGGTTTGGAGTTTCAATGGTTTAATGGCTACGAAGCCACCCAAGCGTTCCATAGGTATCAACCTCTTGGCCTAATCGTTTGATGGTTTAGTGGTTACTAGTGAGGCACGGGGGACACCTTGTTGGTTTCATGGCTAGGTGTTTAGGGTTCCGGAACCTTGCGCGTCTCTGCGTGTGTGTGTGTGTGTGTGTGTGTGTGTGTCTCGACATTGGATGTGTGTGCATGGCTGCCAGACCAGATTCGCATAGTGCCAAAAGACATGTCTTTCAGAGTGAAGGGTACGCCGTCCTGGTTGACTGCTTTTCAAGCCACAAGTAGGAAAATGAAGGACAGCTACTAGGACAGCCTTGTGCCCACACCCGCAGTCTCATATGTTGCTTTGCTGAAGTAGCTTTACACCTTCAGTGCTTATACGACAACATCATATGAGTCTGCAGATGCCCGTCTGCCTGCCCGCCAGTGTGAAAGAATGTAACGCGACATTGGTTAGTTAAGTTCTTGCCAGCTTGCTTTACTGAGCTTATGTTTTTGAGATTACAGGGATATTTGTGCATGGCACTACAAGGTCAGCAACACAAGAAGATCCCATAGATCTGACAAAACCCCAATACTTGTAGTACATGGTTAACATTTGCGTTCCAAATTTAAACAATTGGGGTTCCGCCTTTCTCAACCTTACTGAAGGCGTAGGAGTTCCGACAGGAGTTAAGAGCCTTTAAGTGCTGAAACTACATGGAACAAGTGTTTGAGATGCATGAAACTCCTTGCACAAAGGTCCGAACGACTGCAACTACAATCCCTATAGCATTCCAAAGGAAGACTACTGGGAGACTCAAGGCGCCCCCTGACCTCGCATATTCGACGTTTTTCAAAAACCCATACATACCTTTCTGCATTGATGAACTCTTCCGTGGGAATGCGATAGTGAAGAAAAGTGTCCTCCCGCATCCCCACGTTCCCCCATTTTGCTTTCCAACAAACATGCATTGTGACCTTGTTCGCATTCACTTTTGTTAGGGTTCCTAGTCTTATGATGCTCAAAAACAAAACAATCCAGGTACGGTTGTCTATCTGCACTCGAACTCGTTGTAGAAATAATTACTTTGGTCTGTATTTCTAATCTAGTTGAGGCTCTTACATGTTTAGCTTCACTGCCAACAAACAACCGGTTATAATTCTTTCACACATTTCACACTAGATCCGAATGAAATTAGCATTGAAATCTAATATGATCCAAGCAGGCATCTCAAAACCAAAGAAGCAAAACTTGACACGGGACCGAATCGCGCCAGTTGTGCTCCTAGACAGTCACTCCCCCTGCCCTAACAAACAAAACCTGGAGTCGTGCGAGCTTTGGTCATATAGCTGAATTCCTTTTTTGCAGAAGAGTCTTTTGAAAATAGCTGAGATGGGTTGCACATGGAACCCTAGATGTTTGCCCCCGAGAAGCAAAACCTAACTCCTTACAGTTTTCCATTTCTACAGGCATACAAGTGCCCCGGATTCGAGTAACAACTAGGGAATGACACTTCATACTGGTGCTACTGGCTCGTGCAGGCCACTCGCTGGAAACTGCAGAACACCATGCAAACCTTAATCAGAATTCTTGAACTAACGTTTGCCCATTGATACAGCGGCAAGTTTTATGGTGTGATTCGGCAGCTCCTTCATGGAAATGCTGCTCAACTAGGCTTTCCGTCGCATTTGCACAAGAACCAACCGCATGTCCCTTTTGACAACGCCCAATGGCATGCGGCTCAGTTTTTGCAAAGGCTCACGAAGTGCCGGGGCCCATCCTGGAGCACACCGAAAGACTTGTTGTAGTGGACCATGGTCTCGTGGAAATCAGGGAGATACCTGGTATGACTTGGGGGCTAAGGGTTCTGGCGAGAGCTGCGGGGTTAAAGGGCTGGGTGTACGGTACGCCCTTTGACAATGAACAAGATTTCGTCATCACGGGACCTGAAATGATTCATGCAAGCGAAACTTCAAATAAGGTTCAGCTTGAAGCGCTCAAGGTTAAGTTTCCAATCCAGTTCATGTCTTGCGGCTCTGACAACTCAGGATCTGGGCAGTACGGTGCGGTCAACGCAGCTCAAGATCCGAAAAAACAAAAAGTTGGTTTTTTGGCAGCCTTCATAGGAGGCTTTTGGCCTGGCAGAACGTGTTCAAGCTCGAACCACATTGCGTGAACAGTGGGCATCTAATCGAGCCGTTTCAAACCGCTACTTCATCCCACACCAAAACGTTAAACCGCCGCAAGTCTGTGCCCGCGCTAACTCAGCTGAAGCCATTCCGCAACTCCGGGCAAGGTGCGTGTCCCCCTGATAGCTCCGCTCTCGTTTTGACCTTCCAGTGTTTGTCTTATGGCTTTGGAGATCGAGCTGTCGGTGGTGTGGGGTTGGGCTTAAGGGCTCGAGCGGAGTTGCAGATCGGAGTGGAAGCTTCAAGTGCTGGGCCCATGTGGTGGCATGCAGTTCTTCAAGACCATCATGTTGGATGTCGATGCTTTAATGGTTGCGAAGATCCCGAGTAAGGGAGGTCAAGCCCTGCTCAGTTGCACAGGCCATGAGTGAACACCATGGTGACAGGCTCGTACGCACAAGTGCATTGCTAACTGGTAAAGTGCGGGGAGCTGCGGACTGACAACCGCTGCCGGTCCATCCGATACATATTCTTGCACGTCGCACGGCGTTGTCAGTCCCGATGCTCGGTAGCGCCTTTGTTTTGGACTGGCTTGTGTCCACTAAGCCCTGGTGTATACCATGGTCGAGGCGCTTACCAAGTGGTTTGCTGTGAGGGTCACCTGCTTGGAGCCCGATTAGCAGGAAAAACCACTTCGGCCCTGTGATGTTGCTGTTGCTTGATTTTGTTGGGGCAGTTTTGCAGGCTTGATGCCCTTGGCCATTTAGAATTCTGTTCCTGGTCGGGCGCATCGCAGCTTAAGAGGCTGGCTAACTCTTAGCCTTTCTGCCAGTCTAAGTAGGGCAGGTGCTCCTCCGGGGCTGTTTGGGATTTCATGGTGGGGACGAACCTGAACCACTTTTTGAAACTTTTTCGAGCATCAGGTAGACATCTTTCCAGACTCCAGGGCGGCCCGGTTTCAATCTCAAGGTGTTACACCCAAGGAATTCGGGTTTGCATTCATGTACTTGTTCTGCAGAAAGCTTCTTTGATGCATAAAAAATGTTGCGTGTCCTTCAGGTTGGACGCAAGGCTTGAGTTTGGTGGTCTTGGAGTCTGGAAAGTTCTACTACGTTTGGGGTTAGGGCTGGAATAGTTTTCTGCAGCACGATCCTCGCAAGCCTCAGACCACTACATCCTCAGCCGGGGTCACTCCTAGGGATTCGAAGTTCTGTGTGGATTCGGGGGTGGGACCCTTCCCGAAAACTTGGCAAGATGCTTGGCAACTCCCTGCTTGAACCCGAAGGAAGCTTCGCTTTCACGTTGCAAAGGCGGCCACCTCGTGCCTTCGAGAGTGCGCCTCAACGGAAGCAGGTTCAAACTGTGTAGGCATTCAGAGGGAAACTGCAGGCTACAAATGGCTCAAGTTCACAGTGCAGTCTTCAAGACGTAAACCATAAACTCCACATCTGGCGCTTAATTCTGTTCTTGGCTGTGTTGGGTGAATAGCACCCTCCAGACCTCCGGCCCCCCCAATTTTGAAACCGATCGTTGCGGAATCCTAGATGCTGCATAGTTCTCTCAAGCCCCTGAACCTTAAGTCCCGAAGCGGTGGATGTGTATAGGCCGATCCCAGTAATGCCTTGTAGGGCTCCGTCGAACAAGTTTGAGGTTCACGGCTCTTCGCATCCCTGACGGCCCGCGAGTATGGGCCCAGTCCTAAAACGAAGCCCACGGCATGGGCTGACGGTTAAAACATGTTAAAACGAGGTCCGATGTCGCTTCACGGTCGGAACTGTCAAAACTCGGCTGGAAGCACGGCTTCTTCCGCAAAAGGTATGCCTAGCGAGACTTGATCCCTGAACCCTAAGCCACCGGTCGGTGACCACAAGGTGCGCAGGCTCTCGTAGTTAGTCTCACAAGGGCTGGGTCAGGTGGAAAACTTGTCACTGACGCGCGGGGCTCGCAAATCTGACACGCAGCTGACAGCTGACGCCGATTACGGGAATCGGCTTCTGAGCGGTTCCAAGCTGGCCTCTGGTTTCCAAATCTTACAGCAGAGGCGAAGTCCAAACCTGCAAAGCTCTTTCAAGCCTCCAAAAAGCAAGACCTGGCTGAACGTGCGTGATGATACACTGTAGATCTGCGTCAAAAACAGACAATCGCTGTTGGAGTGGCATCGCTTGCTTAGGCGCGAGGCTTCCCCGAACTCTAGCCGACTCGTGAATCATTCCCGAACGTCTAAAAGAATGCCCTTCAAAACCGGAAGCTAGAGGCCAATGCCCATGGGCCCCAGACTCGCAAATCCGAAAAGTACCACGGCCAGGAATTTGCGAAAGCTTCAACCTCTTTCAACATAACCCTCTCAGCCCTATTACACCCTGAAGAGCGTTTATGGTACTTTCGCTGAAAGCTCAAGGCGAGCACCCTAAACCCTCTCCAAAAAAGGGCTCATTTCGAGCTCTGCTCCCGCGAGACAGACCCGAAGCCTTCCACTTCGTGCGTGTGGCTGTGCAGCGTTGGGCTAAGGGCTTTTGGGGACACACACACACACACACACACTCCTGCCTCTGTCGCTGGAACTGCGCCTCCTGGCCCCAGCTAGCGACTTAAAGCTTTCAAGTTCAGGGTGTCTGCGACCGAAGAGCATGGCTTGGGGTCCGTGATGCAAGACGTAGAACCCTGCGCCCTAATCGAAAGCCCTCAGACGCTAAAACTCAAACTGCCCAAACTTAAAACCCGCAGTTCACAAATCCCAAAGACTGAGGTCTTACACCCTCAGCCGTCGCCCTAAAGCCCTAGAGCCGAAACCTCCATGTGCTGGTCCTTTGCAATTTTCATGCGGCGTGTGGGGGTTTTGAGGGGTGCTTCCGAAATACCAGAGTTTCAAGCCTCCAGTACCTAGCACATAGGAGTCAGTTGGAGTCAGTTGGAGTCAACTGCAGTTGGAGTTCGAGGTTCGGGGGCTTTAGTCTTGAGGTTTCAGGTTGTAGGGCTGGGCATCACAGGGCCTGGCAAGTCTTCTGGCCCTTGCGATATGGCCGGCGGCGCTGGTTTCTGTCCTCGCGGACATCGGAGGGGAATCGAGTAGGCCATAAGATCCTCTAAGTATCATGGGCTTCGGGGCTGTATGTAAACAAGCTAGAAGGAACTCTAGGGCAGCAATGCGACTGCCGTTTCTCTGAGCCTCGGTTGTACAAGCCGGCTGTTTCTTGAAGCGCTGCTTCGTTGGCCTGGGCCTGATTTGTATAGCGACTCTGCCGAACACGTTCTACTTTGTTGCACACATTGGCATTGCGCCGTTGCGTGCGCAAGGAGAAAGCCGTGTGGAGTGACATGCCCCTGCACTGTATTTTGTCTGGCTTTGGCCCATCTTAAAAGACATCATACGGGCCCTGTCCTCTCAGGCGCACACGTTTTGGGGGGGGACCCCAGCCGCCTCCACACCCTCAACATCCCTTTAAGCCTACGACTTAAACCCATACAACCCTCAACCCAGGAATCGTTTGGGGAGACAAGCTTAATTGTAGTATACCCGTATACAATCGATTCTTGTTTGGGCTCCGGCGGAAATATGCAATTCATGTAAAAAAATCGAATTCAGCATGTTTTCCGGCCGCAGGACACTCACCTCCCCCGCCACCAACATAAAAATCACAACAGGCTTACCAAGCATGACAAGACCTGTGCTTATAATGTGGACAAGCTTGTCTTTAATCAGAGTTGGGCTAAGCCGTTTGGGGCGTGTCGTGCTTGAGGCATCTCGACCACTTCTCAACCTCCTGCATTGCCTCAAAGGATGGACATGGGTGGCTCCGCTGTTTGTGGTCTCTTTCGAGTCTGTCTGCCTCAAGGGCCCTGCCACTGCCCTGTCACCAGCCTGCACCATCACGGCAGGATCGGCAGGCATCCCTCGCTCATTTGCCATGCCCGTCGCCTTAGCCGATGCTTTGAAGATCACTGCCAACATCATAGTGCCAGCATCAAGCCCTAAAGCGGAAAACTTGTCTTGAACCAGCACAGACTCGAAAAAGGGATGGGAGAATGAGACATGATGCACATCGCAGCTGAAGGCGGAAAATCTTTAAGGGGGGTCTCCCGGAAGCGCTTCCATTTCGTCGCAGCTGGGCTCCGGGCGCTTGCATGGACCCGCGCGTCTTCGTTCAGTACCCTATGGATTCCTAGAGGCTTACACACCATTTCATTTCTGTGCACCCAACGAAACAACAGAGAACACCTGAACTGAGTGTGCTTCATGGAGCCCTAAACTCTCTACTCAAATTGCTACACAAGCTCGACCCAGTTAGGAGTTAGCCAAACCATCACCCCGAAAACTCATCGACAAGAAAATTGGAAAGGCAAGGATTCGGTCGCCAAGCGCAGTTTGCTTGACCAGTCGGAGCCAGCTTTGAACCACAGCCACCACAGGCAACAAGCGCTGCTTGCGATAAGGCATGTACAGATTCGGAGAGCCGGTGTTCATGGACTCCGATACTAGACACGAATCCAGCAAACGGCCCAGCTCTGAGTGCTAGGTTTGGTCCTTGTATGGGTGTGTGTGTGTGTGTGTGTGTGTGTGTGGGTGGGTGGGGGGTGGGGGTGGGGGTGGGGGTGGGGGTGAGGTGTGGGTTGGTGTGGGGTGGGTTTGGGTGTGTGGGTGTGGGTGGGTGTGGGGGTGTGTGGGTGTGGGTGTGGGTGTGGGTGTGGGTGTGGTGTGTGGTGGTGTGGGTGTGTGGTGTGTGTGGTGTGTGTGTGTGTGGTGTGTGTGTGTGTGTGTGTGTGGTGTGGGTGTGGGGTGTGGGGTGTGGGGTGTGGGGTGTGTGGGTGTGGGGGTGTGTGGGTGTGTGGGTGTGTGGGTGGTGCGGTCGGCGCGTGAGGTCCATGGCGCGGGTGAGCGTGCGAGTGCGCGTGGTGCGCGTGCGCCGTAGCGCGGTGCGCGTGCGCGGTGCGCGTGCGCGTGCGGAGTGCGCTGCGCGTGCGCGGAGAGCGCGTGTGAGCGTGATAATCGCGTGCGCAGGCGCGTGCGTTGCGCGTGTAATCGTGCGTGCGTGCGTGCGTGCCCGTGCGCGTGCGGTGCGCGTGCGCGAGTGCGCGCGTGCGCGTGCGCGGCAGTCTTGCGCGTGCGACTGTTCAAAGTGCGCGTGCGCGTGTGCGCGTGCGCGTCTGTGAGCGCGTGCGAGTGACCGTGGCGCTGTGCGACGTGGCGCGTTGCGCGTTCGTCGTGCGCGTGCGCGTGCCGTCTACGTGAAAGGGGAGGTGAAGTGGTGTGGGTGGGGGGGTGGGGGGGTGGGTGTGGGTGGGAGTGGGGTGCGTGGGGCGTGGAGTGGGTGGGTGGGTGGTGGGGCGTGGGTGTGCGTGGGTGTGGGTGGTGGGTGCGTGTGAGTGGTGGGTGGGTGAGGTGGGGGTGAGTGGGTTGCGTGGGTGCGTGGGTGGTCTGGGTGGGGGGTGCGCGTGATGGTGCGTGGGTA